>CM050163.1:492672078-492849578 GCA_027410445.1 Discoglossus pictus
GAAAGCATCCTTAAACCATTAGTTAGTAACAACAGTAGCTATATACAAGACATCACAGACTTTCTCAACAAACTCAGTCAGATTAATGACCTACCTACTAACACACTACTTGTTACCATGGATGTAGAGTCTCTTTACAGTAATATCCCACACAAAGATGGCACTGAGGCATGCTTTAAGTTTCTTTCAACACACACATGCAAAACAATAAATATGGCCCTGATGTTATTGTTAAACTAATAGAATATATCCTTACCCACAACTATTTTACTTTTAGCAAAGATACATACCTACAGATAATGGGGCTGCCATGGGTACCAAAATGGCTCCACAATACGCAAATCTATTTAAGGCCAATCTAGAAGAAACATTTACAAACCATACAGATACTACCGTTACATAGATGATCTGTTCATCATATGGACAGAAGGAGAAAGCAAATGCAGAGACTTTCACAGTTCATTCAACACCTTATATTAATCTATACAACTTTAAATGGATCTCTACAGAACAGGTAAACTTTCTAGACACTACTATATCGATTACCACTCATCTGTATATAAGAAACCCACAGACAGATGTAGTTACCTGCACAGCTCCAGTTTTCATCCCTCCCACACCAAACAAGCCATCGTCCATTGTCAACCTATTAGACATTTGCTCAAACAATGGAGACCATGTCAAAAATTTAAAAACACTGTCTGAATCTTTCAAACAAAAGTGTTACAACCCCTATATTATTACTCAAAAAATAACCACTGCCATCAAAATACCCCGTGAACACCTGTTAAAGTACAAAAAGAAAGAAACTACTTCACGTATACCACAAGTGACCACATACCATACAATTTTATAGAAAATACAGAAAATAATCAAAGATTTATAACCATTACTAACCAAAGATACTGAATTAAAAGATATATTTCCAAAATCCCCCATCCTTGAATTTAAACAATCACCAAACCTGAAACAAAAACTTGGCAGCAGAAAATTGGCCAATGAACAACTGAATATAAAAATGGAACTGAACCTTGTAACAAACGTGCCTGTAATGATGCCTGTAAACATTTGTAATGATGACACAGCCATACATAACAACAAAACCTATAACATCAAAGGATCATATTCATGTACATCGTCCAATGTGGTTTATATAATACAATGTACTTTATGTGACACAGGCTGTTACATTGGAGAAACCAGCCAAAAACTGCATTTAAGGATGAATTTACACAGACATTCAATAAGAAAGCATAACGAAGACAGTTATTATAGCCCAGTGAAACACCATTTTAGCCAGAATGATCACTCCGTCCAAAACTTAAAAATCAAAATACTCAGAGGAAAATTTTAAAACATCTAAGAGAGAAAAGCATTTGAAATAAAGATAATGATATTCTTCAACACTAAAAATACAGGACTTGATATGGACTTGGGTTTTCTAACACATTATCACAATTAATGTGATTTTTTTTGTTATACTACAACAGACTTAGGACTCTTAGTGAGATGTTTGTCCAACAGGAAAGATATCACTGTGAACTACAGTGCTCGTTTTTTTCATATATATATTGATGTATAGGTGTATATAGTATGTGTATATATGTTTCCTTTATTATGTTGTGTTTATTCTACCTATATGTATTTACCTGATGATGTCAGATGCTATTTCCACTCTATTCAAACTGAGGGTTCCATCTCATGTTAGTATTGCTTCAGACTTGATAAAGGGAGATTGAACCTCCCGAAAGCTTGTCACTATAAATAAGACGTTTGTCCAATACAAAAGGTATAATAATATACTGCAATGCTCATTATTAATCTATATACAGTATATATAGATTAATAATTACTAAATTACAATATACATGCACACATGGGGATCCCAATGGTAATGCGTTAATATTGGTTGCCATGGTGTTCAAAATGGACCCTTGTGGTTATACCTTAGTTGAGGGATCCCATGGCTCATAACGGCTAGAAGGTATGAAGGGGGAATCCGAGGTGCTCCTATGAGTCGAAAGCAGAGCAGTCAAACCCCCAGCATTTGTTTTTATTCTTATTTAATCTCTTCCCTGCTATGGGAAGAGGATAATATAGATAGATATGAATAAGGGAGTACGTTAGGACAAGTATAGTGTGTTTAAGCTAGTGGGTACCATTAGGTAGCGATGCTGTGGAGGCTACTGACATTCAGACCCAGCTTCACCTGCAGGCAGGCTGCGAGAACAAGTTAGTGCAAGAGAATTCCGGGCAAAACCCCTGAGTACGAATACGTTTTATGGAATTCCTTTTTCTAGAAGACATAGAATAGTTCTGGTAATTAGCTTTTCGGCTTTAAAGCCAGGAAATTTAAAGCCACAGAATGGCAAGTAAGCCCTCTGAAAAATGTTTATGGCATTGAGGCCATATACCGTATAATACATATAGATAGAAAGCAATGACATGAACATTTACAACCGCCATTTTACCTCAGTACATGGTTTTACAAATTGAACCTTCATGTTTAAAATTGTGGAGCAAGTCCTTTTTTAGTTAGAACATACTCATTTTATAGCACATACTGAATTTATGTAACAGAATGTTAATGATGTAATGTATAAATATCTAGAAATATGGTTAACATAAGTTCTACACAAAAAAAAAAAATAGACATACCAACCTATGTAATTGCAGTTTGATTATTCCTAAATAAGATAAAACATGATCTCATTGGATTTATTCGTGGAGTAATATTTCTTATTAATTAAATAATGTTTAGAATTTAATGAAATCTCTGTTTTGTTTGTTTTTATTAGAAATGCATTTAATTCAAAATATTTTTTGTGAATGTTATATAATGTTATTTATATATTATGTATTTTATTTCACTTTAATTTAAAAATGTGTGCAGATTTATAAATGTAGAAGTTTAAAGATATTTTGACTCTTGATTATACTTCTATTCCTATTTATTCAATACCCGAATTCTGCAAGAATTCTACTTAACTTCTCTGTATTCACGGACTTCAAGTTATTACTCATGTCCAGTGTCGCTTCCCTTGTAGCTTAAATTGTGTATTTTCAGCAACTTATGACTCATGATCCCTGTATATAAAAGGGGCATCATAAGACAAGACAAGCATAAACATCATAACTATAGGAAAACCCCACTGCTCCATCTACAAACAACCATAAATGTTACCACCAGGCTTCCATTTCTAACGCAGTGCTCATTATTTGCGGTTTTCGGTTCCTACACTACCTCCAAAATTCAATTTAAACTATAATACCTAAAATCGTAGTAATATGGTACCCTCCCATGTACCAGCCTCATTTCCAATTTCTCCCATATTGGCAATGCTGTCTCTATCATTGCTTCCTACAAGCTGACTTTTACCATTATTAATCTATTATCGATGTCTTCACATGGATCTTCCCATCTTACCACAACTTCTTCTGCTACAAATGTTCCCTGGGAAAATGGCACTTTAGAGACACCCACTTACATCCACTTAACGTGTCACCAGCTACATTCTACAATAGTTTCCTTTTTGAAATTGCCACTGAATTGAGAAATTTTAATTATTGCAAGTATTTTTATTCCCCCTGAACTGCTGTATACATATAGAGCCTATACAAAATGAGGCACTGAAATTAGTTTTTCATAGTTTAAAGATACTGCTTCTGCTAAAACAATTTTTTTATCTTTCGGAGTCATGAAACAGAAAGAAATAGGTCTGGGGTTCAAATCTCAATACAATCTCTCTCTTTTTTCATCTGATGCGAGACACAGTGAGAGATCTGATTGACACATTCTGCAGCTGCTTGTCTCTCATAGTTTGACAAACCTGCACCTTTCACCTGATTGACTAGAATGAAGAAGCTAATTAGCTGTGTGGCCAATCCTTCATCATCATGATCTATGCAGCTGTTTATGAAGGGGCTTCAAGGCATATCAGTTATTGATCTGTTTAAAACATTTAACAACTTTCCCACAGTCTCAGCTTGCTAGTGCACATAATTTTTGGTGATTCCATATCCTTAATGTATTAACCTAATGTCAGTGCAAGTTGTCCATTACCCACTTGTCTCAGTGAGCACCACCAGTTTACAAATTCACATAAAAAACAAGGATTTTGTTAGGTACCTACTGATATGTACCATGAATCCACCTAATGAACTGCTTGCATCCTTTTGTACAGGGTCGCAAAATATAGTTCAGTCTCTATAAATAAAATACAAAAATTCTAACTACGGTCAACAAATTATTTGGACATCCTCACCCACACACCACTCCTAATCTTAACTGGCATTCTAAGAAAGCCAAAATAGGATAAGAAAAAAAACAAAAGAAACACTAGATTCCAGGCACTTCCAAAATATGAGAAATTTCCCTTGTGATTAAATTACAAAACATTCGGCGCAGCTAAGCATTTGTGTTTTTATTGTTAGATTACTGAAGCAGCCAAAATATATTAATTACAAACTTCTATTGCAGATATTTGGAAAAATAGTTATATAAATACTTCTTGTTGTTGAAGGTAGCCCAGCAGCAGTGATATAAAAGGCAGCAACCAAGTGGTTGTACCAGTAAAGTGATATAAGCTCTTTAGAGCCAGGAACGCTCAAGACCTAGTAGGGTTTTAATTCAATATGGGGAGGGTAAAACAGACAGGATATGGGCCGTGCTACTCAAATGGGAAATTAATATTGGACCAATGAGCAAGTCAGAACATAGGTAGGGTCTCTACTGGTTGGGGAGAAGGTGAGCCAGACCAAATGCAATCTATCCTGAAGGAATCTAAGCAAACCAATCCTGTAACTGCTTACATTCTAGACTGCATTTAATGCCCATATTGCTTTTTAGTAGACAACTCCCGAAACACTCACCAATTTTCTCAGTACATTTTAGCATTAGCCAGATTTTGTCAGCCCCCCCATGTTCTTTACATGATAATTATAATGTCAATAAGATGAGTGAAGAAATAGCTCCTTAATGAGAAGAGAATTATTGGCTAGAACCACTTGTGATTAACAACACGGGTACGTTGACACTGGGCTTTATGGAGCAGTGGGGACAAGAAAGAAACCCCCATTAAATCTGTTATTAAAAAAGAGCATGGCTCAACCATACTTTGTTCATTGAACGATGTGCACCAAAACTTAGTGAGGGTAAGAAGGGCTTTAGTCATCAACCAAGAAGCAATTTGTAACTATGAAGGAGCCAGAAATTTCTAAAGCTATAACCCAAATACTCCTCAAACCTAGCCATTATGGAAAAGTGTCAAACAGAATGCCATTACTGAAAAAAAAAACTCATATCAAATCATGTTTGCAGGTTGCCAAAAGCTATGTGGAGGCACAGCAAAAATGTGCAAAACTATTTTCTCTGATGAGAATAAAAATGTAACTTTATAGTGCTAGCTCGAAATGTGTGGAGAAAAGCCAACGCTGGTCTTCACCCTGATGATGGGCTTAGTTCACATCAGCAGACTGGGAAACCGGTCAGGATTAAGGACAAGATGAATGTAGCCAAATACAGGGCAGGATAACCAGCTACAGTCGGACAGTGACTCTAAACACACAGCCACTGCAGTCATTTAAAACCAAGAACCTGAGACCATAATCACATATATAGTTGTGAGCGTACGAGTCGTTGCTCACGCTTGCGGGCTCGCGTAGCGAGGGCCGCGGCCCTCGCGTAGCGAGGTCACTGGGCAAGGGCCTCAGTTGCTGGGATGGAGCGCCGAAGGCGCTCCATGCCAGCAACTGAGGCCCCTCGCGAAGCGAGGGCCTCAGTTGCTGGCGAGGTCACTGGGCACGGGTCTCAGTTGCTGGCATGGAGCGCCGAAGGCGCTCCATGTCAGCAACTGAGGCCCCTCGCGAAGCGAGGGCCTTAGTTGCTGGCGAGGTCACTGGGCAAGGGCCTCAGTTGCTGGCATGGAGCGCCGAAGGCGCTCCATGCCAGCAACTGAGGCCCCTCGCGAAGCGAGGGACTCAGTTGCTGGCGAGGTCACTGGGCAAGGGCCTCAAACCCTCGCAAAATTCACGTCGCTACTCAAAAAACACGACACACAAATTACGACACTCGCTAAATTTTACGAGGCACGCAAACAACGTACGAAACACGTTACCACACATTACGACCTCGCAAACATCGGACGCAACACGCCGACATACAAACATTTAAAACACAATACATACACACAGCACATACATAAAAAACTTACCTACACCAAGAGGGAGCACCCAGGACCTCAAAAATGCAACTTACACCTCGATTTTACTCGAAATAAAACAGTTTAGAGACTAAAAAAAAAACGAAGCGAGAGAAAAAATGGCCGCCGAACAAAACGAGGCTACAGCACTCTAAACTCGCAAAACACCACAAGAAACTCGCAAAACACCACAAAACACCTACGGATATTCCGATACAGACCTATACCACACATTACTCGCCATTTTACACCAATGCGGAAGTACACGACTACGCTAACGGTTTGGTCTCGCGCACGCACAGTGTTACACTGCACACATTCAGCATGCTTATACAGCAGCTCCACACCACTAATGCTGCAGCAACATCAACACAGATTGCCAGCTCTTCATCACAATGCTTCAAAATAGGTACACTATATTCATTTACTAATTTAGCTACCTTACAATTTCATTGCCGTCATTTTTTGACGGGCAATTCGCTAGTCTTTAATAATTGATAATCGCTGTTCACCGTGCATAATGAGCAAGTATTCCAAGACTATTGGGCAAATATTGTAAGATCCAGACACACAAGGTTGGTAAAGACTTACTCCAAAAAATTCACAGCAGTAATTGTAACCAAACATGGTTCTACCAAGTATTAGCTCAAGGGAGTGATATTTTCTCAATTCCAACTGATATGCTGTAACTAACAAATTAAAAAATAAAAACATGAAAAGTAAAAAAAGAATTCCTTTGCAGCAATGTTAGGACATCCTTCTGACAAATTCTGATTTCTGAGTGTCAAGGTAAAAAAAATCAAATAATTTCTTCATGGAACTCAATCACTAGTTCAGTTTCACATCTTTGGAAGGAAGTGCTGACATAATTGCAAAAGTCTCATGCAAATACATTTGTAATCTGTGCATGGTGTCATGAACTGTATAAATCCCTCATGTAGAGGATTCTGAAAATGGTTGGTGGAGCTCCTTCCAAGAGAAATTGGAACCAACTTATTTGAGTTTCATAAAAAAAGGTCAAAGTAAATGCAACAACACCTTTGCGCTTCTACTAACTGAAGCACCTGACTTTCATAGGGAATATCAGAGGAAATAAAAACAATTATTAATATTATAGAACCAAATAAAGTTCATGTGTTTGTTTGCTGGGCATAGGCTATTAAAAACAGTATTATGTTTAAAGAATAATAATAATAATAATAAATGTTAGCCATAGATTTTAAACTGTTAATTTTCCCCTCAAGCTGAGGCTTATCTCTTACCAGTGTCTATGGACCTTGGAAGCAGGCTGTGGATATGTTGCTGGCCCTGCCCCATGACATCATTAACTTTGAACCCACTGCCTGCACATAGGTAACAGCTCTATTGTAACATGCTTGCAGCTATCCATAGGCTCCACCGATTAACAATGCATGAGCAATCATAGCCCCCACCTTAAATAAGCATGCTAAATCTGAAGCAGAACCTACACTGGTCAGACTTTATTTTTAGTCGAGCCCACAAGGAGAGCTGGCCACGCCCCTGATGACACAGGTAGGAGAAACGCATCTCTGCTTCAGAAGAAAACTGATAGTTTAAAAAGAAATAAATGTTAACTTTTATTAATTTCAAACTGCCTACTGTTTTTAATAGCCTATGCCCAGCAAACAAACATATGAGCTTTACTTGTAAATGGACTACAGTGGTCCTTTAAATATTCATAAAAATGACATGCTTGCTGTACTAATGTTAAAACTACATTTCCAAAAAGCAAATAGGAAGAATAAAAAAAAAAATGGTTGTGAAAATCTATCCAAACCATTCCCCCAAATAAATATGTGTAAATGTTTGAGGCTAAAATAATATAATATTTCATATCTAAATAAAAATACTATAGGCGCTGACAACTGTTTTATCTCAAGACCACTAAACACCTCTGGGATAATGCTGCTTTTGCAGATGCTCTGTGAGTAAATGCTTGTTGTGGTTGTGTACGTTTTTAATACCTTCTGGGATCACAAAGTCGCCAACGAGCCTTGTAGACTATAAAAAGCATTTTACCATTTTATTAATGTGAGAACAAAAACCTGTCTCCAGTCACTTTCTTGAACAGCTTTCTATTTCACAGAGAGGTGTCACATCTGACCCCCGTATTGAATTCCAGAAAGCATCTCTGAGCATCTGTCAATACCAACTGAACCCTTAATAAAGAGTCTCAGGATCTGAATGTGAGGCTTAAAAGACTGACTACTATGAAATGTGACAGAACTTGTTATTTATTACAGACTGCCTATTTTGTTCTACATTCATTATATGCTGTCCAACTTTATGAGATACTTTTACCAGTTTTTTTTTTTTAATCTATTCAAATTAAACAAGTAAATTAAAAGTAAATTGGCAATGTAGTGTTCATACAATATAGTTTTATTTGTTGATTGGTTAGTAATAAAATCAGTATTTGAAGCAAGTTTTTGAACATATTCAATGCAACTTTTAAAATTTGAATATGATATTTAGAACTTTGGTCTTCTTCTCTTTGCCCCCAATTAGGTGTCTGGGGTCTGGGGGGGCTGCTCAGAGCACCTGTGCTAATAGGAGTCTGTGATTAAACAGAAACAGTTAGACTAGTGCTAGAGCACTTCTAGTTAGGCTATGTGAAATGCCCCCAGATTCCCTTATTATACCAAGCAGCTGGAGCTGCCAGCAGATGCCAGTATGATCAGGATCAAGGAGAATACATGCACTTGATAATTTATCTTTGGTAATAAAGGAGTACAGCCTAAAAACATGTCTCTCCAGCACTCTTTTTAAATAAATGACACACATTGCTGCACAATGAAACTCAATAAATATTCCCATACTTGTATCTATAACACTGCCAAACAGGATGCTCCCATTTAGCACTGGCTGTTGTAGCATTACTGCAGTCCAAAGGAAGCCCCTCCTGGCACTTCACTCTGCCAGACTCACAAAACACACACTAAACAATGGTCTCTTTCAGTCTCATAATATTATTAACACATTGAAATAAGCATACCCTAAGGCAATGGCACAAAAAAAAGAGAAACACTGCTAAGCTCGTATAAAAAAACTGAATGTGAAAATACTAATCAGATACAATGAATTGGCACTTTCAACCCTTACTGTGACAGGATTAAGCACATTTAACAAAAGCATTGGCACATCTTGTTATCAGACAAGGATTTCAAATAAGTATTGTCTGAACACCCTACTATAATGTATAGACAAGCACCTAGCCTAAAGGACAAGATAGTTCACAGCCACTTTGTTATTCCCATACCAAAGTGAATGGCCCGTTGGGGTTAAGAATGTGCAAGGGCTGTAAAGCATACCTACACGTGTTCACAACTACAAGATTTTTTGATTCCACAAACACAGGAATTTAAGATCAGAGACTCCATCAACTTCCTCTCAACAGCAGTTATTTACATGATAGCTTGTCGCTGTGGCCTACAATATGTAGGCAAAACAAGTCGACAGCTTCAAAGAAGAGTGCTGGAACATATAAACTCCATCAACAACAATTTAGAGGTTCCCATTGCTAGACATATAAAAAAAACAACACAAAAGGTGTGGCCATCATTGCCCTTAGACTCTGTGGAATTGAAAAAATCTCACTACCTATTAGAAGAGGTAACACAGAGACTAGACTTTGTAGCACGAAGCCAAATGGATTTTTCTAACTTAAACCCTTGTCTCCAAATAGTTTAATCAAGGGCTTTACCTTTACTCCCTTTATCTATTTAAATGTACCTCTTAGTTACAGACTCAATCACTGGTATAAATCAACCTATACGTAGATGTAAAAAAAATCTCAACATAGTTAAAGCCATATTAGAAAACTTTAGGAAATGTACTTTAATGTTTTGTAATATGAGCTTTAAGAAGTTTCTTTAAATATCAATATTTTCATAATAAATAAATGTGGAAGACATAGAAAATCATCATTATCCCAAAAAATATCACTAGACACCACAGTCATTAAAACCATAGGTGTGTTCATAGATCAATCAAAAGTAATAAACATTTGTTCTCTACACTATTATTCCAACAGCTTTAATGTAAATTTTCAGAATGTTTTAATAAAAATACAGGTTTACTATCATTATGTCCATGAATATAACAAGGCTATCACTGACCAAATGGTCAAATTAGTTATGTAGTAATAAATGTACAACTTAACAATTTATGGGGAAATAAGTAATTAGATATCATGCCCAAGCAGTCTAGATATATTTCATTTTTGGTAATTAGACACTTTGATTTAAACAGTAAACATTTTGTTTCAATTAGCATCTACCAGTTAGCCCTCGATATAGTGACATATAATTTAATAAAAAAAATAAAAAATAAAAAAAGAAGAAGAAGAATGTACCAAACAGTACAATTAACTGTTTAGCCATATACAACCAATTCAAATTTAGCTAAAGCTTGCGGCTTCGATTACGTCACAGACACGTGATAAAAAGGGCATGGCTCACCTTTTAAAATTTTGGCGGCTTACTGCCACAAACATTCCCTGAGAAATTATCTGTCAGCGATGGTGAAATGTGCGTTGGGCGTTTCTGGGTGTGTGGTGACTGCATATCCTCATAAATACTACTGGAAACGGGTTAGTGCTCTATATCCACATTGTGCACCCTAGTGCTTTAGTTAAAGTATAAAGTTATCTGCAAAGATTTTATCCTGAGCAAGATTTCTATATACATATATTGTTCCATGCCAAGCAACTACCAGAAAACTCTGGGGGTATATCGAGATTAGCAACAATATATGTATTGTAACTTCATTGTATCCGGTAACACTCCGGTTACCTTATTTAACTAAGTTACAACTAAATTAACACATATATAAATACATATTGTGGAGATACCTGCATTAGAGCCTTCTTTATGAATAAAAGGAGAAATTAAGCAGTCCCCTAATTCAGCATTAAGTTAAGATTTTTTTTTTTTTTAAATTGATATTAACGTTCCTTTTATTGAAAAACTAATTAATGTCAATTTTTATGTTGCAACAATATGAAAAATGCTAAATAGAGTTCTATTTTGGACTTATCTTATTGGAATAACTTTATCAATTTAGGTTGTATTCCCTCGGTTATTATCCACCAATATATATTACTATTATCCACTAATATATTATATTAAGATCATATTAAATACATATGTACAAACCTATAGTTAACTAATAATTTGGGAGGAGTGCCATTTCTCACAAAGTATTTATCTGTTGTCCTGACTTTATATACTTATGTCCCTGCAGTGGCTATTGTAGTTGAACCTAAACCTACACCTTGGAGAAAAAAAAAATAGTACAGCCTTCTGTGCAAATCCTTTTTCATTCCTCGATACTTAACAGGGGATGGAGAAAAACACCAGAAGTTACTATTTTAAATTCAAGTTTATGTTTTAAAAGCTACCATGAATTTATTTTCTTTGAATACTTATTTTATTGTGATTCATTAAATTAAACAAACCTTATTGTATGACCACTACTGAGTCTCTTTATTAAATTTGTACAACTGGCAATATTATATTTTTCTGAATATTGAATATGTTAGTGTTTATTTCCTTGTCACAGTGTAGCACAGTAGTAAGATTCTGATATGGAACGTTTCATGAAGTTTAGACCTTCAGCTGCCCTTCACGACTAATTGGCCATTGCAAGCAATATTTATAGCAAATGCTGGACAATTCCCAGTTGCCATGGTGTCCAGAATGTACAATGGACTTTTGAGAGAAAAAGTGTATAAAAACTGGACTGGTTCCTTATTGGTTATAGACTTCCCAATCTCTTGCAAATATTGTATTATTTGTGAATTTAGTCTACAACAGTTCTAAGAGTTATATTTTTAAATTCTTTAAATGTTAAACTAAGAAGTAAATACAATTGAAATTAAAGCTGCAAAACGCATTGTAATCGTGTTTACCACTATTATTTAAATAAGTATATTGCTATTAGCATCTGAGATTGTATCATAAACAACAGTTTTAATTAAATTATATTCTATAAGGCCCACTTAATGCAGCATAATTTGGACCACATGACAATAAAGATCCCCTAATAGCATGTTGAAATACTTTTTGAATTTTTTTAAATACGTGCATTTTTCACTGTGAAATACAATAAAGTATAGTCTATGTTTACATGTGTCACTGACAGCCCACTCCCAGACATGCAGCTTCTGCTCTGTGTAGTGAGCAAAAGAAAAAACAGTGCTAAACTTCAACAGATCAATATGTGCAGATTATGAAATGCTGGAATCCCCTAAACAGGTCAGTTGTCGGTTAACTTTTGAGAGCCAGTTTTCCCTGAAATCAGAGATGCAATCAATCACTTTCCTCACTGTGCGCTGTGGCTCTCTGTTATTAATCATGAAACTGCTGGTAGGCCGCACAAAGTGTGTTTGTAAACAGACTTAAAAAAATAGATTTTTTAAACAGCCATGTTGGACAGAGGAATTAGTATTATGGCCTAAAATGGCATCAAGTAACAAAGGGTCGCAGTTGTAATTAATGGAACAGAGATCCCTGCCACGCTTTCTATGAAAAGTTTATGCTAATATCAAATTGACATTTCTTTATTTCTGCTACTTGGCTGCAATGTTGAAAGCTGTTTCTTGGTAGGGGGGGGTCCACTTTCAATAACATGGTGACCTGCTATGAATACTAGGGCTGGTTTGGAACTCATTTCCTTACTTGTCCCATGGTGCCTAATTAATAAGATTTATAATAAGGTCAATGATCATATAAATTATTTTAAAGGATAACTGTATAAAGAAAAAATTTATATTTATGCAGAGCAGGGCTTGTCTGTGGCTGAGCAAGTGTGGGGCGTAGGTGTCAAATTCTCCAGTACAAGATCTTCATGCAAGTAGGAAGTGCTCTAGACATTACAACTTACAAAGATAGTCTAAAAGTTATGGTTTTCTCTAAAATATGTTTTTGTCTTTTCTTTTTTAAGGTTTATATGGCTACTAATGTTATTACCACTTATTTTTGTACCTTGACGTGCTTCCACTCCCAGCCATCTCCAATTCTTTCCGAGTGTTTCACAAATTCTATACACAAGAATTGGAACTTCTGTTCCCCAAGGAGGGCATTTTCTTCAGCATCCATATTAGGTGAGCTGTACATACAAAAACAGCACATATTTTTACTACATGGTTTATTAATATAATACTTTCTAAATGATGGTGATGTCAGTAATAAAATAGCTTACTCTTGTGACTTACTGCCTTCACATTCACTATGTTCATTGGCTAATCTGAACTTTTCCCATAAATTAAGCGTAATGAGAGACCTATCTGTCATTATGGTACAATAGATAATTGAATAAAAATCATATGTATTCATGTGATCCCTATGATGATTTCTTAAGTAGAACATGGAAGAATAAGTTAAACTTTAACCGATTTAAATACTCAAAGATATTTTACGATAAATAATCTCTAAACTGTCACAATAGGACTACCTTCTGTAATGGAATTAGGGTTTCTGAATGATGTGTTCTGTTCTGAGAGTGAATGAAATCATTGATCCTGACTTCTGTAAGACTTATATGTATAGTGCATGATGGACTGCTGCATGAATTACAATGCAAGTACTATGAAAACACTGGAGGATGTCTGGGAATGACTTCCAATACATCCACGGGTTCATTGGGTTTTAAACATATGAGGGAGTTATAATACTGGCACAATAAACTTGTATTGCCTAGGACTGTACCTTTTCATGGAAATCAGTCATTTTAAATGTTTTTTTTTTATATTATTGTTACTAATCTGATATCACTAATATAGTTTCTAAAGAGTGTGTACAGTGTGGCACCAGCTGTGCATGCTCACAGCGTGGCAGTAACTGCGCATGCTCACAGCACGGCTTTAGAGGAGGGGGGTACAGAGGGGGAAAGAGGGAAAAGAGACAGAGGGGAGGGAGGTAGGGATGGTGGAGGAAGGATAGAGCCACAGGGGAGAGAGATGGGGGAAGAGACACAGGGGAGGCAGAGACACAGGGGAGGCAGAGACACAGGGGAGGCAGAGACACAGGGGAGGCAGAGACACAGGGGAGGCAGAGACACAGGGGAGGCAGAGACACAGGGGAGGCAGAGACACAGGGGAGGCAGAGACACAGGGGAGGCAGAGACACAGGGGAGGCAGAGACACAGGGGAGGCAGAGACACAGGGGAGGCCGAGACACAGGGGAGGCAGAGACACAGGGGAGGCAGAGACACAGGGGAGGCAGAGACACAGGGGAGGCAGAGACACAGGGGAGGCAGAGACACAGGGGAGGCAGAGACACAGGGGAGGGAGATGGGGAGGAAGAGACAAAGGGGAGGGAGGTGGGGGAAGAGACACAAGGGAAGGAGGAGGGGGAAAGAGACACACGGGAGGAAGGGAGGGATGGTGGAGGAAGGATAGAGCCACAGGGGAGAGAGATGGGGGAAGAGACACAGGGGAGGCAGAGACACAGGGGAGGGAGATGGGGAGGAAGAGACACAGGGGAGGGAGATGGGGGAAGAGACACAGGGGAGGGAGATGGGGGAAGAGACACACGGGAGGGAGATGGGGGGAAGAGACACACGGGAGGGAGATGGGGGGGAAGAGACACACGGGAGGGAGATGGGGGGGGGGAAGAGACACACGGGAGGGAGATGGGGGGAAGAGACACAGGGGAGGGAAATGGGGGAGGGAGAGGGAAGGGAGATGGGGGGAAGAGGCACAGGGGAGGGAGATGGGGAAGAGACAAAGAGGAGGGAGTGTGGGGGAGAGAGACACATGTAATATTATACAGTAATTTATACAATTTTTTATTATAATTTTTACTTTCTCTCTTGTTTCACTAGTTGTGACTTGGGTAACGGTTAAAGGAGAATACGCTGCATGGCCTTTGAATTACAAGCAAATCCAGAGTCTATGAGACAGGAAAGCATTCACGTGGACTCAGACTATACTACACTGACCAGTTAACCCATAGCTTTCCTGTTTTAGGTGAGTATCAGTATTCCATGCCTGCACAGACAGACGTGGTAAGGGTTACATTGTTGTTTAGTTGTATCACTGCACAGATACATAACCGCCTCTCCCCCTGAGCGGGTCTGAATAACTCAAATTCCAGAGAGAGAAGAGAGCAGAAGCCTGAATTTTCTGGTTTCTAGAAAAAAAAAAAAACATTAAAAATACTGTTCTCTTCAAACTGGAAATATAAGCAGTCTGACAAAAACCTTACAATTTACTTAAATGTGGGACACAACCCTGCAACCTAATTGGTTGGCGTAACGAAGCAGCATGTGTGCAGTCTGATACGCATGTAAACACAAATCTTATTTGATTTGATTACTCAGTGAAAAATGCACCTATTTAAAAAATTAAAAAATAATTTCAACATGCTTTTAGGAGATCTTTAAAGAGATGTGGTCCAAACTGTGCTCAATCAAGTGGCCCTTTAAGTTTAACTACAGTTATTGTTGCAGTGAATGATGCAAGGGGTCTGCTTCTGGGCCAGTGAGAGAAAATGGGTGTTGTATCCGTTTTAATCTTATCCAATTATCTTTACAATGGCAGTCTGTTCTCTCATTCCCCAAACCTCTCTTCATTTATAACCAAAACGCATACCCTTATTAGCCATCTCTGAAGATGTGATGTATCAAACACAAAATGGATATCTGTACTTAGCGCCTTCAACAATTCAGATTTCCCCATAAAATGCCTTATGCCCACGGCTAACTCAGCTGCAAATATTGTTAGTTTAGTAAATACTTAATAAGCTGAAGTGGTCCTTTAACTCCTGATAGCAGTCCTGACACTTAAGTCATTATTGTCACATAAAGACTACAAAAAATATATTTCTAAGAACAAGACAATGTTTTGATATCAGTAATATACAAATTTGTAGAATTATTTATATTAATTTGTAAGCAACTTTTTAACTGATTACAAATAATTAATAAAAGCATTGGTATTTAAGAGCAGAAGGTGTCAGGTTATATATATATAATATAAACCTGCACTCGCTCACTTAACATTTTATTGCATCTTATGATACAAGGAATAGTAAACCTGATGTATTTAGTCAAACAAATATGTACAAGGACTAGATAAATTCATAAAACCTTGTCTACAAAAACATCTTACAAACTGAAATATGTTGGAAGGTGTAATTTTATATATTTTTTAACATCCACAGACCATTATACCACCATACAGAACATTATCCTGCTGCATACTAAAATTTACATAAAATGAAATTATACGAATTGCTTTTAATTTTCTTAATTAATGGATTATGTCTTCTCCATGTGACAGTTATAACAGAGCAACTGTGAGCAACATGACTTCAGCAGTGCATAAAAATGATGAACAGCAAAGTCAGAGAAATCATTCCTATTAATATAAATGACAGGGGTGCTGATTATTTTTACAGTAGTCTCACACTAACAATGATTCAAAATGAATTAAATAAATCAATAGGCTGGAAGATGTAGATCTAAATTAAGTTGTGATTCCTATTATAGGGTCATTATACACAACTGGGATCTTTTAGCATTTGGCACTAGGGCCCAGATTCATCAAGCAGTGTATATATATGCCATCCATGACAATAGGCAATACGTTACTATATACTCAGTATTTATCAAGCAGCTATTTGGCATTGGAAACAAAAGAAAAGGTGGGCATCCGAGTAAGCAAAATAGCAAAACAGAGGCGCTCAGAGAACGAACAAACCTTAATAGGCTAGTTCTATGGACATGATAAGCCACTTCTGGGAGCAATCTCTTTTAGCTCACTTGTGCCCTTCACAGGGAGAAATATCCTGTAGTATATCAGTCTGGTCCCACTCAGAAGTGTGACCCAGCCCCGAAATACCAGGCAATTCTACCCTGAACAGGAGAAACAGCAAACCCCAGACACGTTTCGGCCTTTATGGGCCTCGTCAGTGAGGTATAGCTGAACTTCCTAAAGGCACACTTAACAAGGAGTCCAAGTAAGCAGCAGAATGGGTGGTGAAAAGCGTATAATATTACAATCACAAATATAGCTAGCGAAGCCAGGGCCTCAGTTGCTGGTATGGAGCGCCGAAGGCGCTCCTTAGTAGCAACTGCGGACCTCACACAATTTACGGACTTACGACACAAACATACGAGACGCGTAATGAACCTTTACAACCTTGCAAAAATACGACCTTACCGCTTGAAACCCGCGCACATGAAAACATCAAAAACACAATAAATACACACAACAAATACATAAAAAGCTTACCGACAGCAAGAGGAAGCACCCAGGACCTCGAAAACTGAAGTTACACCTCAATTTAACTTCAAATAAAAGAGTTTAGACACCCGAAAATCCTCTAAGCAAGAGAAAAAATGGCCGCCGAAAGAAACGAAATGAGGCTACAGGACCCTAAACACGCAAAACACCACCAAACACCTACAGATTTTCCGAAAAAGACGTACGCGATCCGAAAACACGGACACGACCCGAAAAACATTAGAAACACAATAAATACACACAACAAACACATAAAAAGCTTACCCACAGCAAGGAGCACCCAGGACCTCTGCCAGTGAGGTTACACCTCGATTTAAGTCCAAATTTCGGAGTTTAGAAACCCCGAAAATCACCTAAGCGAGAGAAAAAATGGCAGCCAAACAAAACGAAAACGAGGCTAAAGGACGCTAAACGCGCAAAACACCACCAAACACCTACGGATTTTCCGAAAAAGTCGGACGACAACCGAAAACAAGGACGCTAAATCAGCCACAGCCGCATACCACACATTAGGCGCCAGTTTACAACAATAACTTATACAATCCGGAAGTACACAGCTACTCTAACGGATTTGCCTCGCGCACGCACACTATTACACTTCACACATTCATGACACTTACACAGCAGCTCCACAGCACTGATGCTGCAGCAACATGAAAACAGATTGGCAGCTCTTCAGCACAATGCTGCATATATTACTTCCCAATAGGTAAAGTATATTCATTTCTTATTTTATTAATTATTCATTGCCATAACAAAAAAAAACACCAACGCTGCTCATAGCACACAAACAACCAAGAGCCTCGCAATGAGCGCCAAAGGCGCTCAGCGCGAGGCTCGCAATGAGCACCGAAGGATCTTGGAACACCAATAAAATGAATGTCGCACACAAACAACATTACCTGCCTTAAAAATCTTATTGACGTCATTTTTTGACGGCCAAGTCACTAGTAACAATAATATTCTTGTAACCTGTCTGTACTATTTATTTTTTTAAACAGCTGTAATTAAATAAAGCAATGCAAATAGGTTAGAAATAATGGAAAAATAATAATACTAATAAATTGATAATAGGGTAATGCAATAATAAAAATAAATTTTCATATGTATAACCAATGTATATAACCATTATAAAGTGCATGGTTACTTAGTATTACAGTATGATTTACTATTAGTTATTTAAATTAGCATTACAGTTTATTATACATACATATATATGCAAAATGACGGATACATACATAGGTAAAACAACTATATTTTCTACAATGTAATAAGCTTCCAATTGAAAACTATTACTAGATATGGTACGATACCGCTATTACATACGCCATCAATTATGACAAGCAATACAAATACAAATACATTGTCTATTGGTGAATTAATATACAACTGTACCAGTTTCGGGGTCTATAATGTTCATGGCTATAACTCAGGGCTGGATTAACCATTAAGCAAAATAAGCATGTGCTTAGGGCATCAAGGGAAAGGGGCACCACAGAAATGTCCCATTGTCGGATTTACCATGGACCATATGGTGCAACACAACAAATGGTGCAGCTGAAGCAGGTTCCAAAAAAAAAAAGGGCTCCCACAATAAATGAAACAATGACATGCATATTATAATAATAATAATAATAATAATACTACAATAGTGATAATGGAGGTTAATGATATACATTGTAAAGGTTTATTATTATTTATATTTTGAATTAGATATATATGAGGCCTCTAACGGTCTTAATCCAGCCCTGCTATAACTAATGATTTTAACCACACTGCCATAGTTATGCACATAAAAAATACAACATGCAGTAATTAACTACTCTCCATGACAGGTGACAAGTGTACTAAAATGTGACGTTTAATATGTTTGGGGCATATGTACCAAGATTTGACATTTCCATTCCTATGTTATCAGTGGGACATATATTCTATCTACATAAAAGATTGGTTTATTTTATCCTCCATACAGCCTTGTGCTTATATATATTATCTAATATGCTCACACACGGTGCTGGGTACAGGCCTCTCTATAACTTACGGGATTTATTAAAGGACTAGCTACTTGCCCGTCAACAATGACAGGATTAAAATTGTAAGGCTGGCAATGCTGTTTGTCACACAATGTGAGTCTTTTGCTCCTCTGAGCACCTTTGGCACTCATTGTGAGCTTCGCGCTGAGCTCCTTCTGCTCTCATTGCAAGCCTCTCCCCCATGTACTTCAACTTTCCTGCTTTGCACTAATCACCTTCGGTGCCCATCGCCTGCCCCACAGTGAGCGCCTTTGGCGCTCATTGGGGGACTCGCATTGAGCGCCTTTGGTGCTCATTGCAAGCCTCTCCCGCTCATGGTGCTTATCGTGAGCCCTGCGATGAGCGCCTTAGGCGCTCATTGCGAGCCTTTCCTCCTGCCTACTGTATTAGGGGGTTCATTAGTGCTTGGGAATAGCATGTGTCTCTTACCAGCATCTCCCCCGGTCCCTACCCTGTGTCTTTCTCCTCTGTGTGTCTGCAGTTGGCGAGCAAAGACTGCAGTTGGTTTTATTGTCAAAGTCCCACGTGCCTGGCACGGTTGGTGTAAGTGTTATTGTCTTCAGCGTCGTGTATTTTGTAAGTTTTGCAAGGCTGGTATTGTTGAGCCTTGTTTTCATGCGTTTTTCGTCCACCATTTTTTTTCTCGCTTAGGCGATTTACGAGTGACGAAAAACTCCAAATATGGGTGTAATTCGCTTGCAACCTAACTCCCAGGCTTCCTGTGTCTCCCCCAGTGATATGTGTGAGGGTGTTATTTTTTGTAAATGATTTCTTATTTTTGGTGGGTTTTTAGAGTTACGCACTTGAACAGTGCTGAGATGCTCGCCTAAGTACTGCGCTGCTGGCTGCAATGAGCGGCTTTGGCGCTCATTGCAGCCTAACTGCTGCGAGGCTCGCATGTGCGACTGCGCTGCTGGCTGTGAAGGTGCTCATAGTCGCCTAAGTGCTGCCGGGCAGCTTTGTGAGGCTCGCATGTGTGACGGAGCCGCTGTCTCGCCTCGCAACTGCGTTACCAACATCACAAACGATACGAACCCTGACAACTATATATGTGATCACTGTACTCATATGTAAAAACTACACTTAAAAATAATTTAATCGACCCTTTTTATGCAATTATCCCCTTCTGGAACGCTACTTTGTTGTGGTGAAGTGGCTTGTGTACCTCAATGAAGCTGTGAGCTATACAGCAAGTTAAGAAGGTCATACCAGAGAGGTCAGACAAATTGCAGTCCACTGGAGAAGGAACTGCCAACCCACTCCAGTATATTTGCCATTAAAACCAAATGGATAAGCACAACCAGAAACACAGAGACATGTGCCTGGTGTGCTGCATCCATGTGGTCATTGAGAGTCGGACACGGCTGAAGAACTGAACAACAGCAACATATGCAATTATGTTGCTGTGGGGTCTACTATTTTAGTCTGCTTGTCAACTTCCAAAGATGAGAGGAGACAGTGAATGCAGCACGTTGAGACTGATGGAAAGCTCAAGGAATAAAAGGAATAAGAATAATTACATATAAAAGTTGCACAATGTGATCACTTAGTTATTTATAAAACAAAATAATCAAGTTTAGGCAATCAAAAGGCCATATAGACATGTCTGACCACAGTAATCATTTAATCTAATGCATATATAACAAGTCATGTCTAGATTGTAAGCTCTTCAGTCCAAGACCCTAAGTATCCTATTCACATCTTATATATGTTGCACAGTGTATACCAGGCTTATAAATAAGACAGTAATAATAAAGCAGTAATGTCTGGCAGTGCTCACACACAGGACTCACATCTTCCTGCTCTGAGCTCCCCTCCTGCAAACCATGCTGCAGTATAGCCGCTCCCAGCATCCTCCACTGCACATTACCGTATTACTCTGTATACTGCAGCACTGTTATCCGCACTAGCCAAGTGTATGTGTTTCATTCCTCTCTCCTCTAGTGTTTATAATCCTAACAGCCTGAGAGACACAATTATTTATTTATTTATTGTATGTAGGAAACAAAGAGAATAATCTATAATATAATATACCAGTGGTTATTCTTCTGAGACAGTGCTCTGTATCCTGGCTCTGTTCTCATTGTTATGTGGAAAAGAATATAGAAGAGATATGTGGGGATGTACACCATCTTGTAGCACACCTGAAGGGTTAATATCATAGTCTTTAAGTGTTACTAATACTTGTACTACAGCCTGGATCAGGTGGATAAGATGTGCTATAAGGAGATGTACTAACATTATATAATAAACTGATTCATTTTAAATTGTTTTTTTTTATTATTATTCAGACTAAAACTGAGCATTAGAACATTTTCTAATGTTAAACTGCATCACACGAGGATTGTGGTTAATATTCGTATCTGGACAGTAGATAGACAGTGTAGTGTGTACATAAATATATACTCTTTATCAATTGGTACCAGAAGGCATGACAAGTGACAAAAACGACAAGTACCAAGTACCCATAACGAGTAATGTAAATGGACTCATACAGGTCCTAGCAAGCATGGCGAGTACCAAGCAAACCTTTGTACTCGTACTTGTCAAAATGCGTCAAATACCAAATTAGATGTGTTTTGAGTTAGACAAGTACTGACGTGTATGTGTGTGTGTATAAATATATATATAGTTCTCCCTAGTAGATAAGCCGACAAGAATATGTCTATTTAAACAGGATTACAAGTAGGAGCCAACACAGATTTATGAGGGATAAGTCATGTCAAACAAAGCTAATTAGTTTCTATGAAGAGGTTAGTAGGAATTTGGATCAAGACAACTCAGTGGATGTAGTCTATTTGGAAGGAATTTTATATTTTTTTCCCTATTGAGACAATTGGCAAAGTTTCACGGGGAGTTTTTTTCTGTTTGCCTTCCTCTGGATCAATTAACAATAAATCTGCGTATTGCAGATCAGAGGAGATCTAAAAAGGTTGAACTTGATGGACTAAAGTTTTTTTTCAACCTAAATTACTATGTAAATATAAACTATGTAACTACGATATGCCCCAGTGCACAAGTATCTTTGAAGAAATAACATGTACTGGCACTCTTGAGCTAAATTTAAAAAAAAAGTAACTTTTATTTATATGCAGCCATCAACCTATTATTTGTATTGGTCCAATAAAAGCGGTATCACTCAATACTGCAATACTCTGACTATATATATATATATATATATATATATATATATATATATATATATATATATATATGTATATATATATATGTGTGTGTGTGTAAAGTGAGTGATCTATATTATACGCAGCAATCACACTTGCACTTGTGTCTTTGTGTCTTCTTTACAAAGTTTTATTTAGATGAAACACTTCCTTACCCATAGGGGTGGAGCACCATAGGAGAATAGACTACTAAAATTGTTCTTCTAGCTCCTATTTTCCAGAAGTATAAATTATCTCTCCTTAAAGTCTATCTCCAAGGTTACTAGAAACAACTTGGGAGCTGGGCCCAAAAACATTCTTAGAAGTATAATGAATGGACTCCCATCTGGCACCTAGAAAATATGTCTGGTTTCTAAGTATAATACTTTATACCTTTTTGTGCACCGCTGTATATGGTAAGTATAGGGGGTATAAGCATCATTCTGTATATAATAGCAGAGAAGTTATTTAACTAACAATGTGTGACTGTCGCAATCTTCCAAATTTTGAGAATTCAGCTAAAATCACTGTCTGTTAATACTATCTCCATGTTTACAGTCACAAATTAAATGAGGAAAATGTTCTGTCCTGATATAAATGATCTAACACTAACATTTCCTACATCTGCTGGCCTTAACAATCCGTAATACGTAAGCAATGTGCTGCTGTCTCCTCTGGCGGCATAAATAGTTAAGGTAATCAATGAAATATCTTCCTGGCGCTCTGCCTTCATTTAAACCCCGTATCTGAGGCAGGTCTTCCCTGCCAGCAGTCTCAGACTAATTGCCCTAATAACTCATTGACGTCTTCCATCACTTATGCATATAAATATGACTATATACCCAGTCCTGTGACAGCAGGCCTGACAATCCTCTTTGGAAAGCCGTGTGAGTCATTAGTATAGCACAGGCAGTTAGTTCATGAAAAATACATCATCCAAATCTTTTTTGTCAGTGACAATTGTTAACAAATATTCCTATGCTTACAAAGATTAGTTAAAACTATTAGGTTGGACTTTTCTGTGTAGATCTGAGATATTGCAGTGTTTGTCTATGTCACCAAGTAACCCTTTTTTTAAATGGTTGATTTTTATTTTTTCATTTATTATTATATACAGCATAATTAAACCAGGTAAACGTACATTTAAGAGTTGTGTCCTCAAATTAATTAAAACTCATTACAAGTGTTTACTACAAAATATATACCAGATTCCTCCCTTCCAGTGAATTTCTTGGCGTCTGTGCTTGGGTCTGCAATGACTATATATATATTTATGGGACCACTGATGTCATTATATGTGCTCTGTACCAATAAACAGAGAGTGGAAATCATGTGAAAAAAAAGTGTTTTCCATCTTAAAATTAATGCTGAATTCATATGATCAATATAATCTAGTGGATGACAGTGTGTTGCCTCTCACCTGAATCAATTAATCAGTTTTGCACTGCATGGTGGTAATGAATATTAATATGAATCAGGTGTACTGTATCTGAGTCAGACAATGTATATGACATATGTAGCTACATACCTGTGTTTCAGCTTACCCAGTATGAGTATAGCATAGAAAACTAATATGCTGACCAGTGGATATAGATATAGATTTGGGACGCACAGGAAGGGGAGGCATAGAAGCAAAAAGCTGGTGGGGCCGAAGGTTAGGTGCCCATGGGCGGCCAGGAGGGGCCAGGGTGGGGGCTTATGGTCATTTAAGTAAGAAAACATTTGTACAGTAGTTCCGCCCCTGCTGCTGACTGTGGTGCTAGGGTCATAGACTCAAGGCCCCTTAGAGGTACTTTCTTCTTTTTTTTATAATTAGGATATATAATAAAACAAGTGCAAATATGGGGAAGTTATGGGTTTTGTATTGCTTTTGAAATAATTATTTGAAGCAAATATGTAAATTCCATGTGTAAGCAAATGAATATATTTACATATATACTATACATTTTATATACAGAGAGATAATCTGTAATATGACATATTTTATTTTAGATATATTATTTATTATATTGTTTTGAGCATGTGACATGTTGGTCTAGTGGTTAAAGATGTTCTTATGAGTTTTTGCGCTTGTATGTCATAGGTTCAGATAGTTTTACCTTTTTATATGTTTGACGGTATATGTACATTTCCCTGTTTTTAATATTAAATAATCTACCTTAGTGTTTGTTTGCATATCTAAACATAATTGTATTAGCAAGATAAGCTTAAAAACTCTGTTTTCACTTACTCAAACCTTAGAAATAGTTCCTGCACAGGTGTGCCCCTACAGCTCATGCATACAATGTTTCTATTGATAAGGGATGTACTAGCCATTTACACAGTATTTCTCAACAGTATTTTTTTAATGCTTCTGAGCGACAATCTGTAAGTGGCTAGTACATCTAGCACCAATAGAAACATGATCTGTGGGGCAGACCTTTGCAGGGACTACTTGGAAGGTTTGAGTTAGTAAAAACAGAGATTTTAAGCACTTGTTAATAAAATGGTGATTAGATATGAAAACAAATACTTAGGGTTATTTTAATATTAAAACAGTAAATCTTTCATATATCTTTAATATATATATATATATATATATATATATATATATATATATATATATATATATATTTATTTATATATATATATATTTATATATATATATATATATATATATATATATATATTTATTTACACACAAATATGAAACCAAAAAAAGTGGAAGTCATGAAATTTAGAAATGGAAAAACTCTTAGGGAGTAGATGAGTATCTTTAACCACTTGATAAACATGCTAGAATGTGGTGTAAAAGTATCTAAAATAGGATATGTCACAGTTACAGACTATAGCCTTGTTAAACCAGATAGCAGAATCCTGTGAGAGGGTTTCAGACGTTATATAAAGAATAGGTAAATCAAAGACAACTAATATCAAACATAAATAAGAAAATATCAGAAACACATGATTGCTCAATGTAGAAATGTACTGCAACCTCTGCACCGTTTCCATCTTTCTGGGGTTATATTGATTGTTTTGAAAAATTATTGTGATATCTAAAACTGTGGTCTGTTATTTGGATCTTTTTAATAGATCACTTACCGTAATCTGCATGTTAATATATAAGTTAATATAGAAAAAGTATGTGCTCTTAAAGAACTTGACTTTATAATGAGTCACATGTTTCTAGAAATAACTAATTTCAGACTTTTATTTAAATTTATTAACTATTTGATCTAATTTTATTGTGCAAGGGTTAAAATTGCAGTGACGGTGGGTTTTTATGCAATGTATATAGTTCCGTAAACTTAGAGAAAGTTCTATGGAGCAGTGCAGCTTGGGAAATCTTCAGTAAGCTGGATAGGTAAATTAGACAAGCCTAGCAGTAGAGTTCTTGATGACTGAGGGCAGTCCTATGGCAGGAAGGCCAATTAGGAATGAGGTGAATTAGTCAAGGTGAGAGATGATGACAGTGGAATAGAATATTATTTTTTATTTGTATAGTGTGAGGAAAGAACAGATTCTAGAATTGTTCTTTACTGAAAGCTACATAATTTTGGGAATGACTGAATGTGAGGAATTAAGGAGAGATGAGGGTCAAATTCAAAAGCATTAGACTAATTTATTAGACCTTGGTTATTGACTGCAATTTACTAGACACTAGTCATATTATTATGTGCATGTAGATGGCACCTGCATTAAATAAAATGTACTTGGACTCTACACCTAAATCACCACTTTACAATGGAAAAAAAAACAAAACATATGTTTGAGTAATTGTAGTTGAAGTGCATAATTAAACATGGAAAAATATCATAACGCTAGTTTTTAGTTAGGATTTTTTTTAATACCTCTCATAGTCCCTGGAAATATCTGTGACACTTTTGTGACAGCTGTGAGCCAGAGAGAGACTTTTACATTTCTGCAAGAGCAGGACTTGTAGTTATCCTTGCATATTGATGTCCTGGAAAGAAAATAGCGGCTTTTGTGAATATTTCTTATGCATGCAAGGGTATATAATAAAGTGGTAGATAAAAGATGTCCATACTAGTTCCCTGAGGAATGACATTACAATGGGAATGTTCGTCCTGGGTTTCCTAAGGAGGCCTTATGATCTTCAGTGCTTTAACAAATTCACGGCCCCTAATGTGTGGGCTTGCAGCGGTGGATATATCAGGCGACGTGGAATCTCTGGTAGAAGGGTGCCTCACCATAAAGATTTGGCTGTTAAAGATTACTGTAACAAATATAGGGAAGGCGGCTGTAGTGTACTTGTAGGAATCAGTTTGGATAAAAAAGGACTTTATGTTCCATGAGGACAGAAATCTGAACCAGAGTTAGAGGTCTTACAGAGAGGCTATAAAGGGAAGATTCATGGGATAGGTCTAGTGGACTGCTAAGGAACAGTCTTGCTTGGCAAGTATGAACCCAGAGCAAGGGAAGAAGAGAAGCGCAGAGCTAGAGGAGCAAGAAGGAAGGTGGGGAGAAAATAAATCAGTGCAACAGAAATAAGGGAAGAAGCAGGGAAACCAACCATGGAGGAACTCCAGAGGCAGGGAAGAGACACAGAGGCAAGAGGGAGCAAAGGAGGCACTCACACCTGAATGTAAGCAGGGGACATGGAACATGCACAGCAGAAAGTTTCAGTTATGTAGTGTGTGGCAATAAAGATGGAGTAGGATGAAAACCCCTCCCATAACTCTAGGCAAAGCCTAATATATGTAGTCCAAAAATTTCTGTCATGCATTTCAAATATCATGTTTTAAACTTTACAAAATAGTGTATGCAAAAAATGGTCTACAGTGTAAAAACATTACATTAAAGTAAGATAGTGTGGGATTAGTTTATCCTCCTCTGTCGTGACTTGTTACAGGAAACATAAAAGCATAGAACCATGCAAGTGTCTGAAAAACAACAGTATTGTGCTTTTACTACCATTTGTTTAAATGTAGATCAAATAAGAAAACACAACTTTTTCTCACTTTACAGTTAAGACAAAAATGGGTTAAAACACACACACACACACACACACATATATATATATATATATATATATATATATATATATATATATATATATATATACTAGTAAATTGCCCTAAAAAATGACAGTATAATTTTTAATTTTTCTCTCCTTCCCCCCTCTCCCTCCCTTGTGTCTCTTCCCCCCTTGCCTCCACTGTCTCTCTTTCTCCTTCCGCCTCCCCTGTGTCTCTTCCTCCTCCCCTGTGTCTCTTCCCCACCCTCCCCTGTGTCTCTTCCCCAGCCCCCTCTCCCCTCCCCCTGTGTCTCTTCCCTTCCCCCTGTGTCTCCTCTCCCCTCTCCTCCCCTGTGACTCTTCCCCCGTGTCACTTCCCCCCTCCCCTGTGTCTCTTCCCCCTACCTCTCCCCTCTCCTGTGTCTCTTCCCCCTCTCCCCTCCCCTGTGTCTCTTCCCCCCTCTCCCCTCTACTTTAAGCATAAATTAAATAAAAAGGTCCTCCCTCACTCATAATGACTAGATCTCACTGGATGAATTGTGTCTCACAGTGGGGAAATAAGAACGTGATAAAATAAAGTGTACAGTAATGATAAAACACTGTCTATGACTATTTTCATTTATACAACTGGGCATGCTCTATAGCTTATCAACCCCCACTGTGACATAATTTATTATATGAGAAATTCGTTAGAAGATGGGTGTGATATCGAGGGGGGGGGGGGGGGGGAAGGACAAGAATTTGAGGGACTGTTGGACAATTGGGGGCCCTGGATTGAGATGGATTATTGATATTCTTTCTTCCTTCTCTCCCTTGACATGGTCCTCCCAGCTTGAACTTATTGTGTGCCCTGTGGAATGGGGGAGCCATGTTGTTCATGGTCCACAATATGGGGTGATCAGAATTATTGTATTATTGTGTAGATTTATTGATGTATCTTTAAACCAATACAAAACAAAATTAGCATTGAGAGCCATATTTACAGCAGACTGCTGTTAGCATTTTCAAATTATATGCTATTAACTGAGAATATATATGAACTTTTTGAATCATATTTTAATTTAGTGCATTTACTGTTTATTAGAAACGGAACCAGAACAATTAATTTTTGGGAAATCAAACCAAAAGCAAACGTAAGATGATACTATAAGCATAAAACAAAATGGAAATTATGGACAAGATCAAAAAGCTTTTAAATATACCCCAAATGTTTAATAAGTTATTACAGTCTAGTTTTTATAAACTCATTAAAGGACCATTGCAGTTAAAAAAAAGCCACTTGTTTGTCAAGTATGCACCAATCTAACATTATTAACAACTGTGTAGGCCATGGGCATAAATAATTTTTTGAGAAAATCTGAATTTTTCAAGAATCTGTTCATGAGTCCAGGAATCCATATGTGTTTGTTACATCACTTCCTCGGGGCTAAATTATGAGGGTGTATAGTTTGCTATCCGTGAAGAGAGGGAAGGAGGGAACAGACTGAAATAGACACAACACACATTCTCTCTCCATGGCCCTGAAGCAGACCCCTTGCATCACTCACTGCAACAGTAGCTCTCCAGAAGTGTATACTCCCCTTTCACATACACAATTCCCAGCAATATATCATGCATCTATCCAGGGCTCACACAGTCTTGTGCAGTGGTCCTTTAAGAACATGGTATACATTTTATAAAACTCCCACACCTTATCACATATAATAGTTGTATGACATATAATAGTATAAGGAGCAGGGTAATAAGATCTCTCATAAAACAATATACTCTAAACTTATGTCTGTGTCTTGGTAAACATTGTTTAATGAATATTGGTATCCAACAGTGATTTGTGTCCAAAATATGTTATACATGTCAGGAAAAGGACTTGTAATATAATTTACTTGGATATCATCCTTTGTGAGTCTTCTGATTTCTAATAAAAACACATTAATAGTCAGTAGTGTTTACGTTTATAACTCAGACTAGCGACTTGCCAGTCAAAAATGACGGCAATAAAGTTTGAAGCCTCGCAATGCTGTTTGCCACACACTGCCAGGCTCTGCCCCCTTCAACTTGTGGGCCTCGTGATGAGCAGCGCTCATTACAAGCCTTTCCCCCCATCTACTTTACGATCTTTGCGACAAGCGGGCGCCGCAATAAGCTGCTTTGCGCATGCGCAATGGCCTCTCCCAACCCCTGTGTCTCTTTCCTCCCACCCCCGTGTCTCTTTCCTCCCACCCCTGTGTCTCTTTCCTCACTCCTCTGTGTCTCTTTCCCCCATCTCCCTCCCCTGTGTCTCTTTGTGATCAGAATTATTGTATTATTGTATAGATTTATTGATGTAAAGGTGGTACCCAGGCATCTTTGGTAATAAAATGCTGCATTTTCCCCAGAGGGTTTAATAAAGTGTACTACCAAGTCTCTGGGGCATCGGGGTCACCAGTTATGAGGCGCTTGTTTGTAGGGGTTCCAGTACAATGGGGGAGAGCTGACTGGCATCAGTGGACAGTGGTCACTTAGGTGTGAATGGGGAAGGATGCTGGGCATATGGATGGATCCGCACATCAGAGTCTGAGTGTCTGCACTCCTGACCTGATCAGATACCCCTTGTAAAGCCAGGATTAAAGAGCCAATTGGCTTGGGTAGTAAGATTGGCTCCCAGACCAAGGGGCTGAGTATGGGGGGGGGGGGGGGGGGTGATATCATTGATAGACAGGCCTCCCCACATGGTCGGGGTTGGGGGCTGGTGGAGTTTTGTTGGACTGGGTTAAGCATAAATACTGGTACTGGACCACATCAATAAAGGCTGTTGTCAGTTTAAACATGCATAATTAATGTGTATCTTTCATTCTGATGGAATAATAATCCTTATTACTAGGAAGATTGCTGCTGAACCTGCATTGGACTCTGTTACAGTTGGTAACATTTGCTGGGTGGCTCTACTGATTCCTGTGGTTTGCTGGACACTTCGGTGGCTGTAAAGGGGTTGGTTCTGTTCCGACTATCAGGGATTCCCATAGAACCAGACGGTCCTACTTGGTAAGTTTGAACCAGGCTCTTATAGAGCCCGACAGAAGCAGTAGGACGTCGCAGTGGGCCTTTCTAAAAGAGGGCTTGCATGTGCCTGCTCCACAGTTATTATCTACTAGGTTCCATAGAAAAATTCATAAAAGCTATATATTACCCTTTTTCAAGAAAATACTTCTAGAAATAAAAAAATAAAACATTAATAAGTAATTTGCCTAAAAAGTAATGAAAGTTTTAAGTATATATTACTGTAATAGACCCCCCTCACTCCTAATTACTAGATCTCACTAGTGGGGTGTGATTAGCCACAACATCATGTCCAGTTGGTATAGATTAGGTAATGATAAGATACCTTCTCTATGACTATTGTTATTTATCCAACTGGGATGCTCTTGCAGCACCCCCACTGTTATAGTCATTAGGAGTGAAGGTGGGCCTTTCTAAAAAAGAAAAGTTGAGAGGCTGTTTACAGCTACTGTCCATTAGGTTCCAAACCCAGATTCATAATAGAAAAATATTACCCTTTTTCAAGAAAATACGCTTTGAAATAATAAAAAAGGATTTAATGACTCAGTTGCCTAATTAGTAATGTGTGTGATATACTGCAAGAATGAAAATAGCCTCATTTAATCAGCCATTACAAAGCAGAGTAGTAATAAGTTAGCAGCAAGATGAAGCTACAGTGTTCAAAAGGACATATCTTTAGAGCAATACAAAACAAAATTAGCATTGAGAGCCATATTTAAAACAATGTTATTCTAAGAGACTGCTTTTAGCATTTTCAAGTGATTTGCTATTAACTGAGAATATATATGAACTTTTTGTATCGTATTTTAATTTGGTGCATTTATTGTTTATAAGAAAAGGAACCAGAACAATTAATTTTTGGGAAATCAAACCAAAAGCAAACGTAAGATGACACTAAAAGCATAAAACAAAAAGGAAATTATGGACAAGATCAAAAAACTTTTAAATATACCTCAAATGTTTAATAAGTACCGGTAATTACAGTCTAGTTTTTATAAACTCATTAAAGGACCATTGCAGTTAAAAAAAAGTATGTCAAGTATGCACCAATCTAACATTATTAACAACTATGTATGTGAAGAGAGGGAAGGAGGGAACAGACTGAAATAGACACAACACACATTCTCTCTCAATGGCCCTGAAGCAGACCCCTTGCATCACTCACTGCAACAGTAGCTCTCCAGAAGTGTAAACTCCCCTCTCACATACACAACTCCCAGCAATATATCATGCATCTCTCCAGGGCTCACACAGTCCTGAGCAGTGGTCCTTTAAGAACATGGTATACATTTTATAAAACTCCCACACCTTATCACATATAATAGTTGTCGTAATTGCGAGTTTCTCAGTAATGCAATATTAAAAGTTACGGGTTGAGATGAGCGGCGTGATGAGCGCTGAAGGCCGGAAATAAGCGGCGTGATGAGCACCGAAGGCCATAGGCCTTTGCCCCTCATAGCAAGGACCGCAATGAGCGCTGAAGGCCATAGGCCTTTGCCGCTCATCGCAAGGCTCACAATGAGAGCTGAAGGCCATAGGCCTTTGCCGCTCATCGCGAGGCTTGCAAAAGAGGCCTTATCCAGATTCCGAGCTACGATCTTTAAAAAAAAAAAACGCAGCCAATTGAATAGCGAATTAGCTATCAACCTCACTTATGGACTCTCTGCCTCAGGAGGCCCATAAATTAGGTTGGTAGCTAATTTTCTATTTAATTGGTGTCTTTTGGCGGCCTCCCGTAACTTTTTTTAAGCCTGCAGGTCTTGAGGGCTTGAAAAAAAATTACAGTTTTATCCGCCAAGCCTGCAAATGAGAGAGGGGAGGGAGAGAGGGGAGGGAGAGAGGAGAGGGGCGGGGGGGGGGAGAGACACCGGGGAAGGAGAGAGGGAGAAGAGACAAGGGGGAGGTAGAGGGGGAAAAGAGACACATCGGAGGGAGAGGGGGCAAAGAGATGCTGGGGAGGGAGTGGGGGGAAAGAGACACGGGAGGGAGAGGGGGAAAAAGAGACACAGGGGAGGGAGAGTGGGGAAAGAAATACAGGGGTGGCCTACGATGAGTGGCAAAGTTACGCGATTGCGCATGCCGCGGCCTGCAATCAGTGGTCAAAGGCGCTCATCGCGAGGAACGTAAAGTAGAAGGGTTGAGAGGTTATTTCTAATAAAAAACACTTTTTATGACTTAATGTAGGGAGACTATAACAACAGGCGTTCAACTAAATCTGCCGAACCCTGAAGAAGCTATGTACTTATGTAATGAAACGTATGTCTGGTTGTAGGCTGTATAGATATTCCACTAAAATATCCCGGATGTCTCCAGTAAAAAGAAGTGGCATCAAATGTATCTTTTTCTAATTTAAAAACTATCTTTATGACTTTATGAACAAAGACTATAAGAATGGCCATTCAACTAGACCCGCCCAATCGTGAAGAAGTTACAGGTAGATGTAATGAAACGTATGTCAAGTTGTAGGCTAGGTAGGAATTACAGGGTGAAGGTCAGAGTGAAAACAATTTATATAGGAGCAGAATCAGTCCACTATTATAAATGAATGAACACTAAATATACAAGAAATCCCTATATGTGCACACCTATTATTATTGAATCTCCTCAGGGACAAACATTAAACCTTCACTTTTATTAAATCACTTAAAATTAAAAATTAAACCTGACCAATAAGTTGATACCCAGAGGGTTACGTATAAATTTATTTCCTACAATTAAAGATCTCTCAGATGATTTTATAAAAAAAAGGAACTCAGTGTTACTAAAATGTTCACAAGAGTTGATGAGTCTACTGTTAGAGTGGGAACAAATACAATTAAAAGAAACAGAGGTACTGTTAAAAAATAAAGTTGAAAAAATGAAAGAACAAAAGGACAATAGTGAATTTACTGAATTGGAAAATAATCTTGAAAGAGACATTGGGAAGTTTAGGAAAATGTTAATGGACAGAAAACATAATAAATTCCAAAGGGATCTAAATGATTTTCAGACAGGCAATATTTTTAAGAGATCAAAAAAATACAGAATGCATAAGGATAAATTCGAGGAAGGATTTACCTCTAAATCTGAGTGGTCAGACATAAAACACAGGGAGGCTAACCCCAGAAATAATATGTTCCAAAAAAGCGTAATAATAGACAAGAGTAATACCGTATTGGTCCGAATATAAGCCGCACCCGCATATAAGCCGCACCCGTAAAGTTCAAGGGAAAAAATAGAAAAAAGATAGTACTCAAATATAAGCCGCACCCGTAAAATTGGAGAGAAAAACACTCTCAAAGTGATCAGCCATTGCAATAAACAGGCTTTCTAATTAGCATTGTAGCTTTTTTTGCAGGTTACAGGCCTTACAGGATGTTAGAATCACTAAAACCATAAATCGCTATTCAATACCGCAGTCTAATGCATAAAAATCGGCACCCTTAATTTGCAATCGCGCAAATCGGCAGTAATTTTGCATTTGCGAATAGAAGTCGCATGCGTTACAAGCAAAGTTTGCAAATCGGCAATGATTTTTTTTTTAAGCCGCCCCCGTAACTCGCAAGCTCAAAAATCGGAAAAAAGGTGCGGCTTATATTCGGACCAATACGGTAATAGAGAGAACAAAGGTTATTTAGATGTCAAACCAAGACCAGGAGGGGTAAGAAAAGGCCCAACCCTGTTCAAACCACAAAAAAGAATCAAGAGACAGTAAATCCTTTACAGATTTTTAATCCCACCAACCACCGGGTAGGCCAATAGTTTCAGGAATAGACTGTCTAACAGAGAATTTGAGTAAATATATAGATCTATTTTGAGAGAACATGTAATATCCCTGACATCGTATGTCAGGGATACAAAAGATGTACTTAAATAAATAAATGGGTTAACTACGAACCAACATTCTCTGTTGGTATCATTGGATGTTGAATCACTATACACTAATATACAACATCATAGAGGGCTACATGCTGTAAAATATTTTTGACAAAAAAAGGTAATCTCTACAAGAAACACAATGAGTTTCTTGTAGAGAGCTATTAAAATTTGTGTTGACACACAATTATTTTGTGTTCCTACAAACCTTTTACCATCAAATTCAACGTACAGCTATGGGGACATTTGTGCCCCAACGTACGCCAATTTATACCTAGGGTGGTGGGAAGAACAGGTGGTTTACAGCGAAAACATGGAAATCTACACTAAAGATGTGTTTCTATGGATTCGCTATATAGATGATATTATGATTTCATTGAGTGGTACTAAACAACATCTGCAGGAATTGATAAAAGTTCTCAATACGAATGATATGAGATTATATTTAACTTCTGAGATAAGTAAAACAACTATCACTTTTTTAGATTTAAAAATAAGTAAAAAACATGATGGCAGTTTAAAAACAAACACTTACAGAAAACCAACAGCAACTAACAACTTGCTGTGTGCAGAAAGAAGTCATCCTAAATCTCTAGTATCAGGGATTCCTATAGGACAATACCTGAGAATGAAAATAAATTGTTCAGAAAAAAATGACTTAGAAGAAGGAACTGAAGAACTACAATCTCGCTTTCAACAACGTGGATACAAAAAAACAATGTTAAAGAAGGCTTACCACAAAGCAAGAGATATAAAGAGAGAGAATATCTACTTATGGACAAGCCCCCAAAAGAAGATAATATGGTGAGATGCATAGGTACATACAATGATCAATGGTTTGACATCAAAAATATATTTAATAAACACTGGCAAATATTGCTAGATGACAAAGATATCAGACCATACTTAAAAGAGCATGCACAAATAATAAGCAGGAGATCAACAAATCTCCAAAAGTCATTTAGAAGTCACGAATAAGACCACTTGGCTTCAACAATTAAAGGGATGCTACAAATGTCAATCCTGTAACGCAACATGGTGAAGTGGTGATGAAATCTAGAAATGTGCGTCGGGTCAGACGCAGTAACGTGCACGCATGTTGATGACGTCATCGCTAGGCGTCTAAACAGCGTGGCACGCTAAGATACAGTCTCTTATAGGAGAAAGACATTAGGCAATCGTATAATTCTAAGAGCAATATCTTATAACTCAAACTAATAGGAGCATTATAGCTCCATGGAGTAATGAATTCCATAGGGGGATTTAAACAAATAGATAGAAAACTAGAATTTTTACAATATTATAGCAACAACGCTAATATTATTGCATTGCACTGGGCACTTTGAATTATTATATATGAGCTAGAAGTTTGGGAAGCACTATCATTTATACACTAAAGCACTTTATTAAGACAGCATTTTGCATATAATATTATTATAGAATCAGCATTTATCCTGGTTCCTTTCTTATATATATGAACATTAGCACTTTATATATTAGCACTTCTGTGTTCAATTCCCTATAACCGAGAAATATTAGTTTACTCCTGCGTCTGAGAATATTTTAATTTTTTATTTTAAGTGATTTAATAAAAGGGAGGGGCTTGTGTACTTCAATGAAGCTGTGAGCTATACTATGTAGGGTCACTCAAAATGGGCAGGTCATAGCAGAGAGGTCAGACAAATTGTGGTCCACTGGAGAAGGAATTGGCAACCCACTCCAGTATCTTTGCTCTGAAAACATTATGGATAAGCACAACTAGACAATGTGCATGGTGTGCTGCAGTCCATAGGGTCACAGAGAGTCGGACACGACTCAATGTCTAAACAACAATAACTATCATATCAAGCACAAATAGGGATTCAGTAAGTTTTTGGGGTGTCGGGAAATCTGCACCTTCCAGCTCAGGAGGAACCCTTTGTGAGTCATAGAAATTATTGATTTTCATCACCTTACTTGGACTAATTCTACACTGGGATTTTCGGTACTATCCTGTTATGGTGGCATAGCACAAGGCAGCAGCAGTGGAAGTGATCATCCACTAGATGGCGCTGCCAATATTCCGGTGCCATATCAAGGCTTAGGTAAACTGTTAGGGTTATGGTGAAGGTTAGGGTTAGGGTGAGGGTTGGGATGAGGGTTAGGGTTAGTTCAAGGGTTAGGCTAAGCATTATAAGCAAAATATCGGCAGCACCATCTAGCGGTTGGAGGCTGCACGGCGTCGGCGGCCCTGTCCAGACATCATAACAGGATAGATCCGGATTTTCATTAAAAAAAAATTATATATTTTTAGCATTGTTTTTAATGCACCGCTTTCAAATAACATTAAAGTATCTCCCCAAAAAATGTAATTACTTTGTACATGCAGAAACGAATTCATGGCACTGTGCGATACCCACGAGGCAACCTGAACTATTCCCCCATTCCCACTAATTTTGTGTTTTCCATGGCCTAGATTTCATAATCCTTCAATAAATTAGTCTGATGATAGTTGATAGTTGCCTTCAATATAGTCTAGTTTCTCCTACTTCACCTTTCCTCTGATTTACATAAATTAAGTATCAGAAAATGTGTTACTTTCAGAATATCACACATTTTTTAAATGCTTTTTATAAATATATTTTGGGCATAAAATCTTGTTTATATCAGGAATGAAGGCATTTTGGAAACCACCTTTAGAACGAGACATAAACTCTGGAAATGCGATTCAGTCACTCTAACAGGGGCGGCTGGTCCATTGGGGCAGCTGGGCAACCGCCCTCCCTAATTAGAGTCCATAAAAGCATATTTTATTCTATCATTTGTTTTATTCTTTATTCCTATAATTATAACAGACAGTGGTTATCTTTTTCCCTTCCCTCTTTCATTTTCCTCCCCCCAAAAACATACATTAAAACAAAAAAACGTTGTCTGTGTAATGCATTTACATGGCGGCTGTCATGCAGTCAGGTACCTGAAGTGAAGGTGGAGCCACTGAGTTACTGGGACGGCGCCCAAAGCCTCTACATAGGGCTCTGCTACATGGAAGAGAGGCTCAGCAGAGCTCCCTGTGCAGCCTGATTAAAAGCTGTTGGGGCGTCTGACTGCAACGTCCACTCATTCCTGCCACTAGAGGCACTGCAGAGCACATACATTACCTCATAGACACATGCGTAGCTGTGTGTGAGGGAGAAGTTAAAGGAGCAGCATGGAGCAACATGATACCAGGAGGTGGTCACAATAAATGTAAGTATTGAAGTCAGGCTCTTATTTATTTATTATTCCATAGAACTTACAACTACATTCTGTTAGTCTCCTCAGCATCCCAAGTCACTCTCACAGTGAAGCTACTTGTCAGCTCTGTCTAGGTGTGATTGTTTCTGTATAAATGTATGTATATATTGCATGGCATGTGTGTATACAGCATGCTGTGTGTATGTGTGTCAATATATGTATATTGCATGGCATGTGTGTATACAGCATGCTGTGTGTGTATGTGTGTCAATATATGTATATTGCATGCTCTGTTTTATGTGTGTATATATATATATATTCATATATTGCATGTTGTATGTGTGTGTATGTGTGTGTATGTCTGCAAATATGTGTGTAAATGCATTTTGTGTATGTGTGTATTTATATGTATATACTGATTGCTGTGTTTGTGTGTAAATATATGAATATTTTCTATGTTGTATCTACATATATGGGTATACTGCAGGCTGTGAGTATGTGTGTAATTATATGTATATATACTGCATACTGTGTTTATGTGTGAACATATTTGCATATATTGCATGTTGTGTTTGTTAATATGTGTATATACAGCTTGCTTTGTGTGTATTTGTATGTAAATATATTGCATGTTCTGTATTGCTGTAAATAGATGTAAATACTCATGACTTGTATTTATTTATGAAAATGCTTTATATGTGTATTTTGTATGTTGTATAACGGTAAATATAACTTCCTGTATGTGTGTATATATATATATATATATATATATATATATATATATATATATATATATATATATATATATATATATATATATATATATATATAATTTCTGTTTTTCTTTATATGCATATAACTATATGTATACTCAGGGGTGGACAAAAATAGTTAACACTTAGGAGCCAAGAACACATACAAGCCAAACAGAGTTTGTATGACACTGTAATGTATGTATGTATGTATATATATATATATATATATATATATATATAGTCTCATAGGTAAAGATAAAGAGAGGGGGAGAGGGAAAGATAGAGAGAGGGGTAGAAGATAGATAGATAGATAGATAGGGATAGACAGAGATAGATATATAAATAGATAGAGGGATAGATAGATAGGGATAGATATAGATATGGGATAGACAGAGAGGGATAGATAGAGGGATAGATAGAGATATGGGTAGACAGAGAGGGATAGATAGAGGGATAGATAGATATATGGGTAGACAGAGAGGGATAGATAGAGGGATAGATAGATATATGGGTAGACAGAGAGGGATGGATAGATAGAGAGAGATAAGGGTAGACAGAGAGAGAGATAGATAGAGGGATAGATAGAGGGTAGAGGGATAGATAGAGATAAGGGTAGACAGAGAGGGATAGATAGATAGAGAGAGATAAGGGTGGACAGAGAGAGATGGATAATAGAAGGATAGATAGATAGAGGGTAGAGGGATAGATAGATAGATAAGGGTAGACAGAGAGAGATAGATAGAGAGAGAGATAAGGGTAGACAGAGAGAGAGATAGATAATAGAAGGATAGATAAAGAGAGGGTAGAGGGATAGAAAGATAGATAGATAAGGGTAGACAGAGATAGATAGAGAGAGAGATAAGGGTAGACAGAGAGAGAGAGAGATAGATAGAGGGATAGATAGAGGGTAGAGGGATAGATAGAGATAAGGGTAGACAGAGAGGGATAGATAGATAGAGAGAGATAAGGGTAGACAGAGAGAGAGAGAGATAATAGAAGGATAGATAGAGAGAGGGTAGAGGGATAGATAGATAGATAAGGGTAGACAGAGAGAGATAGATAGAGGGATTGATAGAGAGAGGGTAGAGGGATAGATAGATAGATGAATAGAGAGAGGGAGCAAAGGATCGATAGATGAGAGAGGGTAGAGGGATAGATAGATAGATAGATAGAGATAAGGGTAGACAGAAAGGGATAGATAGATAGATAGATAGATAGATAGATAGGAGATAGAAATCCAGTGCATGTCTGGGATATGCTTTTTCTATAAAACTGAGCTCTCTACCTTCTTATAGCATGAAAAGCTCCTCTTAGGATTACAAATTCTAATATTATCTTGCTATGCTTTCAGTCTACAGGAGGACACGTTGTGAGTGATCTGAACCCAGTGCTTGCTGCAAGGAATGCAGAGCTCAGCTTGACGTCCAAAGGTACCAATGGCCTGACCTGATCAGTATATATGATGCAAAAATAGTGTCTGCTGTATACAATCCTGCAAAGTTATGAAATCAACAATGTGATTAGTGCTTTGAAGGAATATTAAAGACACAGTCTATATACTAGTAAAAGAGGAAAAAGGGAAGAGAGGGATAGAGAGAGGGATTGATAGGGATAGATAAAGGAATCGTCAGGGAGAGAGGAATAGATATAGAGAGTGAGGGATAGAGAGAAAGGGACAGATAGAGAGAGAGAAGGAGGAAGGGAGGGAGAAAGAGGAGGGGATAGAGATGAGGGCTTATGTCCTGATCTAATGTATACTCATTTGTGTTTTATTTAATTATTGCATGTAATCAACAAAATGGAGGAACTTCCCAGCATAAGAAAAGTAAGCAGAACCAGCAGCACTTCACCCTCATCAAGAAAAAGCAGGAACTTCCCAGCATAAGAATAGTGACCAGAACCAGAACCACCTCAACCTCAGCAAGATAATAAGTAAGTGAAGTGACAGGAAAAAACCCAAATGGGTGTAGTCTGTAAGTGGACAGGGCCTATAGGGGTAACATGTTGTGAAGGGGAGGAGTTTATAATTTTGGGTGGCGTCAATGTAAAGGGAGGGGCCAGGTCTCTGTCTTCCGCCCCACCAACTTGGAAAGTCACCAGCCGCCACTGCACTCTAATGCTACTATTACCTTCCAATATTTTATATGATAGCTTAAAAACCCTGTTTTTCTGTCTTAAATCATAATAATAATCTATTTTTGGATCTGCCCTCTGTAGCTCATGCAGCTCATGAAGACACAGACTCTGAAGTGTAATGTTCCAAATTAGTCAATTAGTGACCATCTCTCGGCAGCATGTTAAAGAGAGATGGTCACTTTTGGGGTAGTAAGACACACTGCACAGCAGGTACAGCAGAGTCTGTGTCTTCATGACCTACAAAGAGCAGATCCAATCAGGTACAATTTGTGTGATTTTAGACAGAAAAAAAACAGAGCTTGTAAGCACTTCTTTATAAAATAAAGTACGTAAAAGTAAATAGATAAACAAGTATATTATTTCCTGGTGAAATCCAGAACCTTTGAATAGCCCTTTAAAGGTCTTCCAGTCCATCTGTAATAACTTTACAATTAGCTGAATCAGTGGCAGATTTCGAGAAAATAGGGCCCCGGTACAAATAAAATGTGGGCCACCCTCCCCCCAGTTAGCAACTAACTCAATGTCCCTCTTCAAGACCCTTTCCCATAACAGCTCCCTTCCTGAATCCCCTTTCCCATAGCACCCCTCCTGAAGACCCTTTCCCATAGCTGCAACCCCCAAGACACCTTTCCATAAATGGGCCCCCCTTAGGGGAGGGCCCTGGTGCATTGCACCACAGAGCCACTGGTAGCTGAGCTGATTGCTTTTGTTATCTCAAGAAAAGTTAAATCAGGAAGCACAAGAATTGGAGGCAATGTATGGAAGTGGTAACTGAGAAGACTACTTGCAGTACACCCTACATTTGTCTCCTCCAATCCATTTGGTTTGACTAATTATATGTAATAAAGGAAGTCTTCATATCTTGCTGAAATACATTTATATTATAATATTAAGAGTTGTATGTAGTTGTTGTAGGAGCAACTATCCGCTACGTTTTACAACGAAAAAGGTATAAAAACTGACAATGGGAGTCATGTGATTGAGTTATTGGTGGAGCTAGAGAATGGACGGCCCCCTCCCAAGAGGGTTTGTAAGAAAGTTTTAGTGTTGCACCCCCCCAGTACCAACTCACTCAGTCAGCCATTCCCACTCAGCATCTAACCCCACAAAGTACCCAAGAACTATCATCACCCTTGCTCTCTCACCTCTTCCCTGATACAGTTCCCTAAACTGCTCCATACTCCCACCTCTTGGAATTTCAGTAAAAATGTACTACAGAAAAAAAAAGGAAATGCAAAAAATAAAAAATACACAGAACTGCCCCCCCCCCCCCCCCCCCCTCAGAAGAGGGCCCACTTTTAGCTCCATCCCTGGATTGAGGGGAGGGTGAATGGCAGCAGGGCAAAATATTTCTTAACCTAGAATGTCAGTAAAATGTGAGCACAGGCCATAGAGTTTTTAATCATATTTTGAAATGGTCTTAACATATCAGCTATCAGTTACCCCTGAAAAATGTGATGAGTATTTAGCACGGTGCCATTTAATTCAGCTCCAGCATCAGTTGATTCCTGAAATTCAGAACGTAATGGAATGAAAGGTTCCTTAGGATGTTTGAATCAACACTTGAGTATCTCAAAATCATAACAAGGTTTTTGCTCCTTGGAAAAAGCAGTAATTATAAAAAAATGATCAGCAAGGCCTGGGGTTTAACCTACCATTAAATGTGTAAAAGTAGAAAAATCTTGTTTCACTAGATTGAAAAAAGTAACTGCAATGAGATAATTGGCATTAATACAGCCTGCTGAATTCACATTCCCTTTTATCAAGTACTGTATTTCTAACTCTGGTATTGCTTTTTGAGATTATTTTTCCCATTATTAAAAATTCAGTTCACGCATTCTCTTTGTTGCATGGGCTACTCTGCAGTCCCTGTGCTCTCACTGGAACTGGCGTTCCTGTAAAATCTTAAAACCATGGGATAGATGCACTGCAGTTCTAAATATGAAATAAAGGTATAATTTCCATTTCCAGAAAATACTTACTTTAATTGATATATATAAGCACTTTAGCAGTCCTTAAAAATATAACTAAGGAAATGTAGTGAATGGTGCTTGCTAAACAAATGTATATATACAGTATATACTAGCTACTTGCCTGTCAAAAATTATGGAAATAAAATTTTAAGGCTGTGAATGCTGTACCTTCAGCGCTTATCGCGAACCCAGCGATGAGCGCCGACCGAGCTCATTGCGTGGCTCATAATGAAAAAACCCCAAATTTGCCTCAAATTAACTCGCTGGCTCTCCCCATGTGCTGTGTGTATGTTTATTTGAGGACGAAAATACGTTTTGCGTGGTTCGGTCCTAAGTCCTACGGGCCTTGCGATGAGCGAATGTGGCGCTCATCGAGAGCCCTGCAATGAGCACCTTTGGCACTCACTACAGCCTAAGTCCCACGTGCCTGTGGCGCTTATCGTGAGCCCTGCAATGAGCGCCTTTGGCGCTCATTGTAGCCTAAGTCCCACGTGCCTGCAGTGCCTTTGGCGCTCATTGCAGTCTATGTTCCAAGTGCCTGCGGCGCTCAAGGCTCATTTTGAAGACTATGTTTGAGTAGATGAATCCATTTTATCTTTTTTACATCACTTTAAGGCAGTATCATTAGATCATGGGAGTGTGTTTTATCTATCAGTGGAAGGGAACAGGGAGGGTTCAGATGTATTAATACCCATCACTACCCTCACATTAACTACCTCTACTAGATGGACCCCATTAGCTCAAAAAGTCTTTGAATCTTTATGTGATCCTCTTTCTTCTTATACACTGAGGATGTTCAAGTCTTATGTTTTTCCCATTTTCTGTGGGAGTAGACTTTAAATGCGGAGAGGAAGAGTCTATCAGTAAAATGACAGAACAGCTGTTACATCTGCACTGCTTTTATTTGATTAAACACAAAAGCTCATTAGTGTGCAAGGACACACCCTCCTAAGAATTTCAGTCAGTATTTGTTAGATAATTGGATCTAACTTGAAAATCAAATCACACTCCTTCCTCCTCACAGAATAGAAGCAGGCTGCTTCCAGCAGGAAATACAAGCACCGACCTTGAGAAATGTAAACACTCCTGTCACACACACAAATTCCACCTCCGGGGTCAAAATTAATTTCTTTGCAATTAAAAAACAGATTGAATACATTTACTGAGGATTGTGATGGGTATGTGCATCTATATTAAATCAAGAACTAAGAACCCTATTCTGTAGCACTGCAATGTAAAATCGGCTGTGGGAGCATTTCTTCCATACTTTAGTGGTCTATTCGAAGTTCTCTATCAGTTATATTACTGTTAACGGACCCTGCCATGGTACCCCAGCGGCACCTACTCAATTAACCCCATCCCATGGGAGTCTATACAGACCCCCATGGTATACTAATTACCCCCTACGTGCCATGGGGGTCTATACAGACTTCCATTGTTAAATAAATTAACACATGAAGTGCCCATAGTTAAAAAAATTATCCCACTTTAAGTTAAAATCCACACTACACTATTAAATGAATCCTCCCTCCCAATAAATCTAAATGAATAAAAATAAAGAAACGGTAATTACAAAAAACCCTATATTACATAAAATAAAAACACAAAAAAAATACAATTAAAACAACAAAAATAAATTTATTTTAAAATAAAAAATAAATTACAATTAAAATAAAAAAAAATCATTGACAGCTATTTAATTATTTAAATATTGACATCTTGATTGACATCTATTTCAGCCAACCAGAATGCTCAATAACCCTGTTTAAGCCACAGCATTTCAGCTGATGTTTTTTTGTTTTTTGATGGATGGCCCTTTCTGGGGCCAGAAGATAAGGACCATTGGCTTCAATCAAGATTGAAGAGTACCAGAACCTCTTCAATCAAGTTGGATAGCCAGTCTAGTCCAAGGCAGAAGATTGAGGACCAGGGCATCGATGGATGATCATGCGGTCTAGGTAAGTATTGTTAATTAATTTTATTTTACAGGTTGTGATTTTTTTTATTTTATTATAATTTGAATTGTAATTATTTTTATTATTTAATAAGTATTTTTTTTTTTTTTCTCAATCAAGTTTTTATTAGGCAAATAAAGCACGCACAAAACAGTACATCTTTCTTAAAAGGATGAAATGCAATTTACATTAATTGTCTAATAACATTCCGTCTCACATCCATAATGCTGTGCAGTGCTTTCATGAAGCATTCTTCCTTCCGCCTAATACAGATTTTTTAAATTTATTGGGGATTTGGGTACATCTTCCTTAGTCATTTATTGTTGCAAATTAAGTATCTTGATTCCCCTTCCCTTTAGAGGGTCGGGGATATCTTTCTTGTTTTAGGTGGTGTTAGGGGGGGGGGGGGGGGGGGGGGGAGAGGATATTAAGGTGGGGTCAGGATTAAATAAACTGGGTATAGGAAAGATATGAGGGGGGGGTAAGGGGGGATATTAATTATACCTGAGATTTTACACCCGATCCATGCCGACACCTCACCTGATCTTGTCCCGCAAGATGGACTCGCTATGCTCAAGATGCCATAGCCCTCCTCACATCTGGAGGAGCCTTAGTCTTAGCGTCAGTTGTGGTTAGTCCCCTTAAGCTAAGATGGGAGTGTAGCCAGGGGCTCCATATATCAAGGAATGTGGGCATTGCGTCAGCTAATAAATGGGATAATCGTTCATTGGTGGCTATAAAGTTAAGTTTGTTGATGATGGCCGGAAGGCTGAGGCCGTTGCTTTTCCATTGTTTTGCTAAGTGGCTTTTGGCCGCTAGCATCATGAATTGCAGTAGTGCATTTTGGTGCCTGGAGAGAAGCGGGCATCTGGTCCCCAAGAGTGCGATCTCTAGGTCTCTGTCAATGTGGGTATGTGTTATTGTGGATGCTAGGTCAAAGACCTCCTCCCACATGGCTCTTGCCATAGGGCAAGTCCACCAAATGTGGATGAAGGAGCCCGATTCCCGGCAGCCTCTAAAGCACCTGGGGCTTAATTTGTTGTTCCATTTATGTTGCCTGTCCGGAGTTATGTATGTTCTATGGAGAACCTTGAGTGAGGTTTCCAGCAAGCTGAAGTTAAGTGCGCCTTTAGATAAATTAACCCATGTGGAGGACCACGAGCCCTCATCTCTTTCATGCCCCAGGTCTTGTTCCCATGCTGAAATATATGCCGGTTTCCTGGTATGTTTGTCGTGTAGAAGTTCTTGGTATAGGAGACTTATCATTCCTTTATAAAGAGGGAGCGACTCGCAAAGCTTAATCAACCAATTTGTTTTGGGGGTCCAAATTCCCGTTTTATTGAGTTCACATGAAATAGCAATTTTTTAAGTTAAAGTATTCTTTGGGCGGTATGTTCAGAGAATTTATTATATTGTCTGGATGTTTAATTTTATTATCTTGGAACCATGAACCCAGACGCAGAAATCCCCTTGTTTGCCACCAGAAAAGCGATTCCTGGGTGAGCGTTGGGGCGAATCCTGGGTGGGGGGCCACTGCTGTCAGTGTGGAGGGTGTTGCTGAGAGTTGTCGTGTTTTAGCGGCCCATCGCCACGTTTCTAGTGTAAGTTTTATGAAGGGGTTGTCCATTTTCCTCAGGCTTTCTGGATTATCAGGCAGCCAGAGGATATTGGCCCATGAATAAGGTGTCATTGCCCTGTTTTCGATAAACATCCATAATGGTTGGTGCTGTGTTGAATGAGCTAAAGGTATGAATGCTAGCTGGGTGGCCTTAAAATTAATACGAAGATTTGGGCATGCTAATCCCCCCATACGTCTGCCTTTGTGCATTTCTGTTTTTGAGATTCTATGGCGTTTGTACTCCCAGATAAAGTAAAAAATCTGTTTTTGGCAAATTTCTTTTTTGCAGGGATTGGGATTGGGATGGTTCTAAAGAGGTACAAGAGCCGTGGTAGTAGATTCATCTTGATCGCATTAATGCGACCCAGCCAAGAAAGGCCACCTTTAGTCCATGTTGTAAGTTCAATGTGAAATTCCCTGAATAGGGGAGGATAGTTGGCCTTGTACATTGATCCTATAGAGTTGGTAATATACTCCCAGGTATTTGATTGCTGACTTTGACCATGTAAAGTTGAAATTTTGTTTTAAAAAATTCTGCGTGTGGGCTGAGAGAGAGCAGCCTAATGCCTCAGTTTTGTCCGAGTTAATCCTAAAACCAGATATTCTGTCAAATTGTTCTAGGAGGGATATCAGGGCTGGGACGGAAGCAGTCGGGTTAGTTAGGGAACAGAGCAAGTCGTCCGCGAATAAACAGCTTTTCATGTGGTGCATGCCTACCTCAACCCCCTTTATCTCCGCTTTGGATCTAATCATTTGGGCTAAGGGTTCTATTGGTAGTGCGAAGAGCAGGGGGAGAGGGGGCATCCTTATATAGTTCCCCTTTCAATCTTAATTATTGAGGGGTTATCCTTGCTAATTTGAGGCAGGCTTGGGGTTTATCATAGTATATTTTCAAGAGATTAATAAATTGTTCAGGGAATCCAAATTTCCTGAGAACTGCCCAAAGGTACTTCACTCTACTAAGTCAAAGGCCTTCTCAAGATCTAACTCTAGGAGACACATAGGAGTTCGGCGTTGCTGAGATAGATGTATTAAATTTAATATTCTCCTGACATTATCCCCTGCCTGCCTATGTGGGATGAACTCCACCTGATCCTTATGGATCTGTCTGGGAAGAAATGAGTTGATTCTGTTGGACATAAGTTTAGCTAGGATTTTGTAATTCTGCACTTGAAGGGGGTATTTCCTTGCTTTTGAAAGAATACCATATTAGCTTGGTTTAGTTCGGGAGGGATACTGTGTCCCTTTAGCATGTTATTGAATAGGGTTGTTATATGTGGTGCTAATGGTTCCGCAAATGTTTTGTAGTATAGGTTCATGAACCCATCCGGCCCTGGGGCCTTACCTGGTTTTAGAGATTTAATCGTTTTTATGACTTCTTCTTTTGTGACTGGGGCTTTAACATGGTCCATTTCTTGGGGAGACATTACTGGGAGATCTACCGATCCTAGAAATTGGTTTATATGGTTATCTATGGGGGGGTTGGGGGACGAGTATAGATTTTGAAAGAAAGTTGTGAACTCTTTTTGTATATGCGTAGGGCTGGAGGTTATCCCTCCCGTGGGTTGTCTAATTTTAAAGACTTTTGATTGGTTAGCTTTTTGTTTTAGTTTCCTAGTGCGCATGGCGCTGGGTTTATTGGCTTTGGAATATTATCGATGGCCTGTCCATCTCATGGCTTTCTCTACTTGCTACGAGAGGATTAGGTCCAGCTCGGCCCTGATTTTGTCTATTCTGGTGCGGTTTTCTGATGTTGGAGATTTTTGGTTGAGCTTTTCTAGGTCCATTAGGTTTGCATGCAACCCTCTTTCTCTGTGCCCCTAATGAAAGCTTTATGGGCCGCCCAAACCCAGCCTATGTCCACCTCTGCAGATAGATTTGTGGAAAAGTAAAGTTCTATGTCCGATGCTACGTGGTCCCTAAACAGTGGCATTGACATGAGCATTTCGTTGAGTCGCCATGAGTATGGGGTTTTAAATGCAAAGCCAAAGTCTATTGTGCAACTCACCATGGAGTGATCTGACCAGGGGCACGGATGGATTCCCGAGCTCACCACATCGTCTATCAGGGCGGAGTCTGTATAAAATGTATCTATTCTAGAGTATGTCTTGTGCACTGGAGAGTAGAATGAATACTCCCTTTCCCCTTTGTGTTGTTCCCTCCAAAGGTCTATCAGGTGGAGTTCGTCCAACAATGCTAGAATTTGGGATTGCTTTTTAGTGAGTTGGCTGTTCCGTCCCCCTCCCGATCTGTCCAATGGTGATAAGACTGCATTAAGATCCCCTCCTACAATTATTTTCCAGAGATCATGAGATTTAATATACTGCAGCAACCGTATGAAAATTTTCTGTGGCATAATAGTGGGGGCATATAGTGAGATTAAGGTAAATTTCTTCCCGAATAGGGAGCCTGTAAGGAGCACAAAATGACCATCCCGGTCTATCTTTTTATGGTCTACGATGAAAGGGAGATCTTTGTGCAGCAGAATTGCGGCCCCTGCCGTCTTTGTGGAATGGCTAGTGGCAAAGAAGGTAGGATAAAGTTTGGATAAATATTTAGGAATCTTGTTTCTGACAAAATGCGTCTCTTGTAGGAAGAGTACTGAGGGGTTATACTGTTTATAAGCATTAAAGGCCTTCCGCCTTTTGAATTGCGAGTCGAACCCTCTTACGTTATGTGTGATAAATGTAATTTCAGTGTCAGTCATCATGTGGTATCATATTTTACGTCTATAGTCAGGCTTCCCAGAGTAATATACTCACCACCCGGATATGAGGAAGTCAGGGGTCCAGGACAGCTCTCTTTGCCTAATCTTGTTTGTGGGATAAGCCAGATCTTTGCAGGTACCGATGGGGTTTTGTTGTTTAGTGGGTAGTTGGTGTATAAGGTGGATCGAAGGTCGGTCTCAGCTGCTAGGGGGGAAGTAAATAGATTACAGATAGTTAGCGTAGTATTTGGTATATCATAATCTCCTTTGCATCGGTAGTACAAATAAAAGAAAAACAATAGTGTGTGGAAGGCATAAAGCCTTCGTTTACAAATATAGGTGGAAATGTCTAGGGTCGTTGCCCTAGAGCTAAATTGCCTAAAAGTGTGAAACAAGACAATAGAACATGACCATAATTGGAGTTATTAGATAAACATAGGGTCAAACATCTTTAACAGTTCTAACACCTGATTATAATAAACTTGAAAAACTAACATCAGGGAAATTGGAATGCCCGGTTGGTAACCGGTCGGCCTAATTTTGTTAAGGGTGGTCATCCCCTGAGGCTGCTGGTATAGTCTTTGGGAATGTCCGCTTTCCAGTGGGCAAACCTCTAGGGGCCCTTTCAGGCCTAAAATGGGTGAGCATCGTCTAGACTATGTCAGTTCTTGACTATGCATATCAGCTTTTAGCTAGTTGTAAAGTTTGCTGTAGTCTCCCTGAGTGGGCCTTTCTTGTCAGAGAAGTTTGGATCTTTTTTGTGTCATATTGTCCTGGGGCGATTTGTGCCATGAAGGCGTGGTGCCTCCAGTTGCAGACCACCTAGGTTAATGACGGGCCAGCCTTAGGCTCGAGGTCAGGCGTTTCTCTCCCTTGTTTCTGTGATCTTTGACGTTTGGGTTGGGTTACTTCAGTCCATTCTCTTGTTGGCCTTTGGGCCCCAGTAGCCCCTTGGGGGTTAAGGAATTCCCCCTCCTTCAGGAGTTTTAAACAATGAAGAGTGTCCCTTCCTTCTTCCATAGAGCGCACTATGTATGTTTTTGCGCCTACCTGGAAGGTGAGGCTGAAGGGGAATCCCCATCTATATTTTATTTGGTGCGATGTCAGAGTTTGCAGGATCGGCTTCATCTGTCGTCGTTTATACAGGGTTAATGGGGCCAGGTCGGCATAGATCTGGATTTCCGCTCCATCCGGGCCTAAGATAGCCTGGGCCTTCCTGGCGGCCTGAAGTACCGAATCTCTAGTCTGTTGCCGGAGGAAGCGTACCACCACATCTTTTGGCAGGTTAGGGGTTGCAGGGCCTCCCAGGGCTCGGTGTGCCCTTTCTAAGTCCCAGGGTTCTTGGGTGAAAGTCGGAAGTATGGTAGATACCACTGCTCTCGTGTAAGTTACTAGATCCGTAACAGCAGTAGGTATCCCCTCAGGCGTATATTATGTCGCCGGCTCCTGTTCTCAAGGTCTTTTAGCTTTAGTTCAAAGTCCTTGAGTTGCGAAGTGTTGGCAGATATGTCAATTCTGTCCTCGGCTTGGCTTACAATGAGTTGATCCGCGCAGGTTTCAAGTTTACTGGTCCGTGCGCCCAGTTCCTGTATTTCCTACTTAAATTATTTCATGGCCGCTGAGAAGTCTGACACATTTACATTTGGATAAGCGACCTCCGAGTCTCTGTCCCCTTCTGAGCCTGAGGGTGAGGTAGGTGTAGGGCTGTTCCCCCGTTGGGAATCTGCTGCTTGTTTTGTGAAATGATCGGTGATACTTCTCGAAGGGTCGCTTTTCCTTGGTTTCCCCATGTTGAATGTTACTTGGAGTAATGGATCTGAACGTGACAGGGTTTCCTGCCTTGGTGGTTTGCTGTAGTTTGATGCTCGTGGGGTAGCCCAGGTTTCTCTTTTTTTTTTTTTTTTCTCACAGTATTTGGTGTTGTACTGTCAAAGATATGTGAGTTATTGAGTAGGCATTAGCTCTAGTAGGCAAGTGGTGACATTCTTGGTTCACATTGTTATGTGTATGCCACCTGACTCCTTGATATTAGAATCCAGTGGTGAGAGACTGGGGGGGGGGGGGGGGGTGTTCCCCCTATTTTATACTATTGGTGGATTTGGGATGGTTGCCATATTTGTTGTTGCTATTACAGTCTGCTTGGTCTTGAGGCTTTTATGGGCCAGTTTGTAAAATAAGTCCAGATTATTCTGTTTCCCAAGTTATAATGGGATGATAAGAGTAATAATGTATGCAGGAGGGTGCTACTTTGAATTGAAGGCTTCAGTGTTGCTGCAAAAGTTCCCAAGTAATGTGGGGCAAGTGGTACTGCAAAAGCTGAATTTTGGGGCCTTATGTGGCCTTAAATTGCCTTGCATGAATCAGGCTTCGTTTGTAGAGTGGTAAGGTTTATAGGCTTCCCCTACTAAGCACTGGTTTATGAGGGGTGTTAAAAGTGTCTCATCAAGGGCTAAGGAGGTTACCCTCTCTCTCCTTATGTTGATGGGTTGAGGCCTCTGTGGTGCCCTGATCTCCCCCAGCGGGAATCTGCCACACCTGGATGTTTTTGGGGTGTTGTTGTGATAGTGGGGTACTTACAGGGCTTAGGTCTCCGTCTCTGCGCTTTTCTATGCTGACCCAAGATGGCCGCCACCTCGTGGGGATCGAAGATGGCCGCCGCCCGACCACCAGGCCCTAGACCCGTCTGCAGCCTCTGCCCTGGCTGTCCCCACTGACCTGGCTCCACTGAAGCGCCCCAGCTAGCGTTTCCTTGCTCCGTTTATTGGGCCCTGGGTCCCCCGGGCCTTCACTTCTCTGGGAGGTAACGTCTCCCCCGGCCAGCAGCCAGCCGGACCGACCTTGTATGCGACCACTCCGATGCCGCTGGGGGGGGTTCCCCCACGGGGATGTGGGTCTTCGCCACCTCTTCCCCACAGGCCTGCAGGGGTTCCAGTACCTCCCTGGTTCCACCGGGACGCCTTCTGTGCCCAGACCAAGCCTCTTTTCCTTTGTTTCGCAGCCAGACGTCAGGTGAGGCCAGCCCGCCCCTGAGGCAGAGAGCGCGGTTTGTTTTCTCCTTCTCTGTGTCTTATTATTTATTTATTTTGGGGGGGGGGCAATTTTGGGTTCTATGTGTTCCCCTAGGTCTTCTGAGCGTAGTGGTAAAGTTTTTTATTCGATCAGGTCAGCTATAGGGGTCGATTGCCCCAGATTGACTCAGGCCTTAGCTGGAGCTATAGCAGGACACGTCTTTCCTCTCCAGCAGTTTAGCCACGCCCCAAGTATTTTTTTATTTTAATGATATTTTTAGATTTTTGGTAAATTTAGTTTTATATTTTTGTAATTATTATTTTATTTTTAGTAACTTAGATGTATTTTTATTTATTAGTTTATTGGGGGGATGATTAATTTAATAGTGTAGTGTTGTTTAACTTGTGGTGTTGAGTTTAAATAGTGGACCGCAACGGCAACCATGGTATGTAGGTGGATAATTAGGTTACCATGGGGGTCTATATAGACCTCCATAGTAGATTGGGAGTTGATTAGGTTACCATGGGGACAATATAAAACCTTGTCGCACTTCTTTTTCAATCTTAAACCATTCCCATGTTATCCCATGTTTGGTTGTGACCGTGGTTCCTTGGTCCATATACAGATTCTTCAGGAGGAGGATGAGATGATCTGGTTCTCCCATCTCAAGAACATGCCACATTTTGTTGTGACACACAGTAAAATGCTTTAGAATATTCTATGAAGCAGAAGTAAATGCTTTTCTGGAACTCTCTTGCTTTATCTATTATTCATTGGGCAATGGCAATTTGATCTTTTGTGCCTTTGCCTCTGCGGAACCCGGCTTGCACATCTGGTAGTTCTCGGTCCATATATTGTTGGAGTCGAGCTTGCAGGATCTTAAGAATTACCGTATTTATCGGCGTATAACACCCACTTTTTCTCCCTGAAAATACGGGGCAAATGATGTGTGTGTGTTATACGCCGATATTCCCTCCTCCCTCCTCATCCTCAACCCCCTCCGCATTCTAACCCCCCTCCGCATTCTAACCCCCCCTCCTCCCCAACCTAAACCCCCTCCTCAACCTAAACCGGCACCCAGTATATGCTAATGACGTGGCGCGCATGTGAGGCGCCGGGTCAAGGAGCGGAGGCCGGAGCAGAAACAGGTAAGTGAGGGGGAGGTATTTAGGGGGTTAAGGTTGAGGAGGGGGGGTTAGAATGAGGAGGAGGGGGTTTAGATCGAGGAGGAGGGGGGTTTAGAATGAGGAGGGAGGTTGAGGAGGGGGGGTTGAGGAAGGAGGATGCGGATGGGGGGTTGAGGAGGAGGGGGGTTGAGGGGGGTTTGAGGATGGGGGTTGAGGAGGGGGTTTGAGGAGGGAGGTTGAGGAGGGGGGTTGAGGATGGGGGGTTGAGGAGGGAGGATGAGGAGGGAGGTTGAGGAGGGGGTTGAGGATAGGGGGGTTGAGGTTGAGGAGGGGGGGTTGAGAATAGGGGGGTTGAGGAAGGAGGATGAGGATGGGGGGGGTTGAGGAGGGGGGTTGATGGGGGGTTTGAGGAGGAGAGGGTTGAGGAGGGGGTTTGAGGAGGGAGGTTGAGGAAGGGGTTGAGGATGGGGGTTGAGGTTGAAGAGGGGGGGTTGAAGAGGGGGTTGAGGAAGGGGGTTTGAGGAGGGAGGTTGAGGAGGGGGTTGAGGAGGTAGGATGAGGAGGGAGGTTGAGGAGGGGGTTAAGGGTAGGGGGGTTGAGGAGGGGGGTTGAGGATAGGGGAATTGAGGAAAGAAGATGAGGATGGGGGGTTGAGGAGGGGGGTTGATGGGGGGTTTGAGGATGGGGGTTGAGGAGGGGGTTTGATGAGGGCGGTTGAGGAGGGGGTTGAGGATGGGGGGGTTGAGGAGGGAGGATGAGGAGGGAGGTTGAGGAGGGGGTTGAGGATAGGGGGGTTGAGGTTGAGGATGGGGGGTTGAGGAGGGAGGTTGAGGAGGGGGTTGAGGATAGGGGGGTTGAGGTTGAGAAGGGGGGTTGAGGAGGGGGTTGAGGATAGGGGGGTTGAGGAGGGGGTTGAGGAAGGAGGATGATGATGGGGTGTTGAGGAGTTGGGTTGATGGGAGTTTTGAGGATGGGGGGTTGAGGAGGGAGTTTGAGGAGGGAGGTTGAGGAGGGGGTTGTGGGTGGGGGGTTGAGGAGGGAGGATGAGGAGAAAGGTTGAGAAGGGGGTTGAGGATAGAGGGGTTGAGGTTGAGGATGAGGATGGGGGATTGAGTAGGGGGGTTGTGGGGGGGGGGGGTTGAGGATGGGGGGGTTGAGGAGAGGGTTTGTGGTGGGAGGTTGAGGAGGGGGTTGAGGATGGGGGGTTGAAGAGTGAGGATGAGGAGGGAGGTTGAGGAGGGGGTTGAGGATAGGGGGGTTGAGGTTGAGGAGGGGGGTTGAGGAGAGGTTGAGGATAGGGGTTTGAGGAAGAAGGATGAGGATGGGAGGGTTGTGTAGGGGGGTTGAGGGAGGGTTGTGTAGGGGGGTTGAGGGGGGGTTGAGTAGGGGGGTTGAGGGGGAGTTTGAGGATGGGGGGTTGAGGAGGGGGTTTGAGGATGGGGGGTTGAGGAGGGGGTTTGAGGATGGGAGGTTGAGGAGGGGGTTGAGGATGGGGGGTTGAGGATGAGGAGGGAGGATGAGGAGGGGGGTTGAGGATGAGGAGGGGGGTTGAGGATGAGGAGGGGGGTTGAGGATGAGGAGGGGGGTTGAGGATGAGGAGGGAGGTTGAGGATGAGGAGGGAGGTTGAGGATGAGGAGGGAGGTTGAGGAGGGGGTTGAGGTTGAGGAGGGGGTTGAGGATAGGGGGGTTGAGGAAGGAGGATGGGGGGGTTGAGGAGGGGGTGGAGGAGAGGGATTGAGGAGGAGGTTAAGGATGGGGGGGTTGAGAAGGGAGGATGAGGAGGGAGGTTGAGGTTGAGGATTTTGATTCAAAGTTCTTTATTTGAAATGTATTTTCTTCCCCCTGAAATTTCCATCTTAAAATGAGGTGCTTGTTATACGCCGGTGCGTGTTATACGCTGATAAATACGGTACCTTGCTGACATGTGAAATGAAAGCACTCTTTGGCACTGCCATTTTTGGGGGGATTGGGTTGTAGACTGACCTTTTCCAGTATATAGGCTATTGTTGAGTTTTCCAAATTTGTTGGCATAAGGCAAGTAACACTTTCACAGCATCATCATGTAGAATTTTGAATAGTTAAATTGGGATTCCATCACCTCCTGCAGCCTTGTTATCAGTAAGACATCTCAGTTTGCTTTCCAAGATGTCTGGCTCCAGCTCACTGGACAAACTATTGAGGTCATCACTGTTGTTAAGAGAGAAACTGTGTATTTTGCAATATAGGGAAATATAATGGGGCTCTAAGCTCTTAGGAAGAGCATTTCCTTTTTTTGTGCAGCAGACCCATATCATTTACAAATAAAAATGGTTTGATCTTACAGGACTTTCTGTCAGTGAAAACTATACTTTTGCCATTTTTTTTTCTTTCTTGCTTAAAAACATTACTAAACATAAAGGGAATGAGACAAAAAAAAGATAGCATAACATTGAGTAATGGTAAGTTTGCAAGATAAGGGAACCATACAATTAATTACATTAATTTAAACTATATGTGCTTTGCTAATGCATGAATAATGGATACTAGTGATAAATAAAGCAGAGAATGATACATTTTGTCAGTCATATATCAACCAATTTTGGTTTAAGTACCCAAATGTATGTCTCTCAAGAGTTATTATCTTCTCTATTAACTCAACTTCTATCCACTGGCAATATCTTCCAGGATGTTCTCATTCTTAAGCTCATCATCTCAAAACCAGAGAGTTCCTTCAGCCAAAATATTCATACACAAAATTACTATTGAAAACTCAGAGATCATATCTACCATAAGGCTCACTGCATTAGGGTGATACTGGACTCTGCAGTCACTAGCTAGATCAGCCAATGCCATTTAAAAAAACCTCTCCAGTGTTCACCACTTTCTCACACAAGACACAACTAAAATTTTAATATACAAACTCATCTAGGCAAACCTTGTCTACTATAACTCAAAAAACCCTAACCAATCAATCATCTAGCCACACTTTAATCCATTATGGGTGCCTCTGCAAGTTTCATCCACTTTACTTACGACTCAACCGTCACTATACCTATACACTGTCAGTCCCTCATTGGAACTTCATACCCTAGAGAAAAAAACATGCACACATCTTCATCCCCCTAGAGCACTGCTACCATGTCCACATATACCCTAACAATCCCTCTGATTAGTTCTGTTTACATCTCTCTTATTACCTCCTCCACTCCTGCCTACAGGATTTGGTTTGTGCTGTTCTGTCCTAGCCTTCAGTGCTTTAAGCATACTTTAAAAATCCACCTTTTCATAGACACATGACCTACGGCTCTAGCACCTACAACCCATACATCTTACATATATCAATTGTCCTGCTGACATACACGCTCCTCCACCCTGCTATTGATGGATTTTCCCATTCATTTTGTATTACATGCCTAACTACCTTCTTTAGATTATAAGCTTTCAGGAGCATGAACCTCTTTTCCTTTTGCTTAAACTGTACTGTTATGTGTCATGTACTTTTAATTACAGTCAATATACTTCATATATTTTTACCTTTTATTTTAGAAAATCATTACAAACTAGTCAGTGGAGTCATTGTAATAATTTCTACTCACAATTGTCTCTGCCAGTGGCGTTCCCTGGATATGGGTCATGTAAACAAAGATCAACCTCATATACTCAACCTCTCGTCTATGCTGAGTTGGCATGTGAATGAATGATCTCCCCTAGTCCTGTTCCAGTATTTATGGTTCTGGCTGTATGTCTCTGATGTTGTTAACTGCCAGCCCTGCAAGAGAAACACATTTATATGAGCAGCTATTGATCTCTGGCCACATCTTTTCATATATTATTTCAGTATTGGAGGAAAGCAAATCCAGGGAATTATAGACCGGTAAGCCTTGTCTCTGTAGTACGGATGCCTTATTATGTAGTAAAGATGGTTGTTTTCAGGAATAAATCCATGTGAGCAAGATAAAAAATAGGAGTCAACATGGGTTTATTATGGTTACATCATGCCAAACAAGTTGATGTAGTCTATTTGGATTTTGCAAAGGCTTTTAGTACAGTGCCACATGGGGACTATTGAACAAAATAAAAGATACAGGAATCGCAAGAAATATATGTACATGGATAGAAAACTAAAAGAACATGAAAAAAGTGTTGTTGTAAATTAAGCATCCTAATAGTCTAATGTAGTAAGTGGGTTCCTCAGCGTCCTGTTGTCTAATTTGACATGTTAATTATGATTTTGAAGGCTGAAGAGTAATATCTCCATATTTGCCAATAACATTAAGAACCACAGCATTCCAAGCAATAGTACATTTGTTTGTATGTAAGTTCGTATAAACTAACAATATTAGCTGGATCTAAAATATTTTTGGGAAAAATCTGAATTTTTATAACTTTCTCTGGGCTGAATTATGAGGGTATATTTTTGTATATTATCAATGGAGAGATGGTGGTGAAGGGGGGAACAGAGAGGCTTTTCTAAGATAATTGGATAAGATTGAAATTGGTAACACTCCCCTTCCCCCTCATGGATCTAGATGCAAACTTCTTGCATTAAAGGCTGCAACCATTGCTGTCCATAAATGTAAACTCCCCTGTTACACACCCTAGTTCCATCCAATATAATGTATTCCACAAGAGTCACATTAAGACATCAACATTTTTTTTTTCTAAGAAAATACGAGCTGTATGATTAATTATGTTCTTAGTCAGACTTGAGATTTTCAAACATATTTTTCTTCACTGTACAGTGATCATTTAAAACATGCAGGGTAATTAAATCTGAAAATGACATACTGGCACTGCAAAGAGGCTTTTATAAATTAGAAAAATGGGCAGCTAAGTGGCAGATGAGATTTAACACAAATAAATTAAAATGTATGCATCTGAGAAGAAAAAAAAAGGTTGTAATTTATCATTTACATGGAACTTATTTAGGGGTATCAGAGACAAAAAAATATTTAGGAGTTTTCTCTGAACAGCCCCCTACAAAACAGTGCTCAATGCCAGGCAACAGCTCAGCGTGTATAATGGATATAAAGTGATGAAAGAAAGCATAATTCTGCCAATATCTAAATCCACAGTACAAACGTATTTGGAATATGGAATATAGTTTTGAGCACCATTTAAAGAAGGACATTTTACAGATAGAAAAGGTACAAAGAAGTGCATCAAAATGAATAAGGGAGATGTAGGAATTAAGCTATGATGAAAGACTAAACAAATTAAACTTATTTTCTCTAGAATAAAACATTTCATAAGAGACAATATGATTATCTTAAAAAAATACATTGAAGGCCAATATAATGCTTTGTCAGGTGAATTTTCTTGCCAATAGATTTTCAGTTGACAAAAGGGCACCACTTGAGGTTAGAAGAAAAAGATTTCACCTCAAAGAACAAAAAGTTATCTTACATTAAGGGCTGTCAGCTTGTTCATTTACTACCAAAGGAGGATCTAACAGCAGATTTAGTCGATAGCTTTAAATAAGGCATACTAGATCATATGGGGTAATTGGAATAGTGATCCACTCGCCAGTATTTGGGAATTTTATGAGACAATATTTTATTTTATTTTTTGTTTTGCCTTCCTCTGTATCAATACAAAATTTACATAATAAAAGAAAGGTTGAACTTGATTAACAATTTTTTCAACATCAGTTTTTATGTAACTATTTAAAATGTTCTGCCCAATTTATTACCATATTTAAAAGACCTAGGCCCCTATTCAATTGCAAGACCGCAGTTGCCTTCAATTAGCGTTTAGACTTTCGATATGTGTTTGGACTTGCAATCCAGCAAGGTATAAAAAAAATAATAAAAATTATTGGTGATACTGTTCTAGTCCATGTGGTTGGACTGATATGTATTTTCCTCATTGATTCCCAAGATTGATCTAACACGGAAATGAAACATAAAAAAAAAAAATGTATTGCAGTATTGATTTTTTATTTGCATTTACAGTGCTACGAACAGGTGTTTAACCCCCTTGCGAGTCCTATCTGGTACCCGTAGGATTTTCTTCTACATATGCCATTTACGGGTGAGAGAACATTTGCGGGCTTGGGGAATTGTAGCAATTGAATAGTGATTTGTGATCGTAACATTTACGGGCTTGAAAGTTCAAAAGCTTAGCTGGATCGGAGTTATGATTTTAACAATCGGAGGGATTTTCATCCCCTAACCTGCAAATCGTTTGCAGGCACGCGAAAAGACGCTAATTGAATAGCAAATTAGTTTATGGGTTCCATTATGGGGTCCTGAAACTACAATGTTCTCAATTGAATAGGGGCCCTAGTGTCTAGGTGTATAGTTAGTGGTGGCCTAATAGATGGAGTACCCACAGGCAGAAATAGAGACATTAAACCATCCCTCAAACTGTGGAGGAAATAGAATGGATAGTTCAGTCGCTTGACGCGGCTTCTAGGTCGACGGGGAGGAAGGCTGAGGCCTGCAGACATGCACCAAGGAACAGAGACCCTGCCCAGCTGTTAACAGATACAGGCGCCAAACTCCCTACAGGACTGTCAACAGAGTCATTGAGCGTGGAACAGAGAAGCTGCTCTACCTCTAAGTCATACAGGAGCCATACACCCTCCAGAACCTGGAAAATATCTCAAAGCCATAAGCAGTAAGTAGCAGACGGAGGCTAAGCAGAAAGAAGGATTTCTTCTCTCCTCTGAATGGAAGCATACCCCAGAGTCGCAATCAACTTGATGAACTGTGAGTAATCTAATTCCATATTACTGCTTCGTGAGATCTGAGATGGGGATGTGCCTATAAAGCTGGGAAAAGGATCTCTATTCTAAAGTCAGAACGATAAAGAGGAAATTTACTTGATAGGTAAGGGGGGTGTTGATGGCTTTTCTGATAAGATTGGATAATTGAACTGAGCAGTACAATCTAAGTTCCTAAAACAAAACATATGCTCCATTAAAAATCTTTTCAGATATGCCACTTTAAGAGCGGAGAACAAGAGTCTAATTACCGTATATGTGAATATTAAAACCATGTTCTTGTCTCCAGATATTGAATATGACCGACCGAATGGGCCGCTATAGACCTTATGAGACTCTATAAAAATCCTATAGATCTACTTTGTTCATTGGATTTAAGCAAAGAAAAAAGAGGCGTTATAACCAAAACTTTCAAGTACATTTTTTTACATGATTTTTAAAAATGGGAATAGACAGTATAAGATCTGTGGACACCTTGCAATAAAAACAGATAGTATAACTGCCAAGGAGAGATCATATACTTAATAGGGCAGTATACACATGGTTGCAGACTTCATAAAACCTCCACTTATAGCTGATATTTAAAGGAGGAAATAAAATGGGTTAAAAAAGAGGAAAGAAAGGAAAGAAAAAAAAGGGAGAGGAGGAAATAAAGGAAAAAATAGAAATCTATAGCTTTGTCAAGTAAAAACAAAAGCAAGGAGAAGAATGGGACAATTCAGAAATCTTCAAACTTTTTCCCCCCTAAAAATACAGGTCCTTCAATCTTGCTACACTCTACCCAAACTTAAATCTGTTATATTAGAATGGCTATATCACTTAAAGAGGATTCAAATAAATAAATATACAACTAGAACAACAAGAAGAACACCTAACTCTCTCTAAAATGAGAAGTATTTTTGATGAATTTTAATCTAAACTGACAGAAGACTTAAAAAATCAAATCAAGGAGAATACAACTGCTATAAAGGAAACATATTCCAAAGTGGACGATTTAGAGTGGAAATTTGATAAAATGGTAATAGATCACTCCTTTTTGATGTCATATACTAAAGGGTTAGAGGATAAATTGTTTGAGGTTAGAACATTCATCTAGAAAGCGGAACCTGAGAATAAGAGGTGTTGCAGAGACAATTACCAAATAAGAACTGAATAAATATATTACAAACTTATTTGAATATTTGGTACCTTCTTTACCTTCGGAGGGGAAAATCATAGATACTTTCTATAGATTACCTTTACCCCCAAATACCGAAAATTCCAGATCCTGAGATATTATCATAAGATTATGCCTCCTTTCTAATAAAGCCAAAAGCTAAACCTCCAATATTAAACCCATGTAATCCAAAAACTTCTAAGGTCACAGATGAAGTTTAAAAATAATTCTGTTCCTGGATAGGATTAATGCCTTGCTAAATTGCATTTTGTTTAGAGGGAGTCCGACATATATAGAATATTGAGCTAGAGAATCTTACTTTTTATGTATATAGTCTATTAATTAATTCCTTGTGGATACATTTTGTGTTTTTTCCTCCTTTATCCCGAGGATTGATATATGGCATAAATATAATAATCTATTGATTATTTATATTGTGTCTATATATGGTTGGTAAATATCAGCCTTATTAAATTGCGATTTAGCCAATTCTAAAGGGCTCTATCTAAGCACAGAACATATTTTTTACTGAAGTTTTTAGTTAGTGAACTTCTATACAAAAGCAAGGTCTTCACTAACTAAAAACTTCTGTAAAAAAAATATGCTCTGTGCTTATACAGAGCCCTTTAGAATTGACAAATCACAATTTTATAAGGCTGTATATAATCATGTTTTCCTCCAAAGTTTGTATCAGAAATTCACCATGGACATTGGATTCCTAGCTCAAAGACAGGGCCCTCCTTCCTTTGCTAAATGTTAATCTGTATTTATCTTTGTCTGAACTTAACTTATGTACAGCGCTACATAATATGTTGGCGCGTTATAAATAAACTACAATAATAATAATAATAATAATAGGTATCCACAAAATCTTCTGAAATTCTGAAAATATAATGATGCACCATTTGGTGTAGAACTCGCTTTAAATTTAATCCCTTCAAGGGATACACTTTAAGAAAAAAACTATGTGTAACTATAGTAATGACAACAACTTACACAAGTTACTTTCTTTTTCTCTTTAATGTTTATATATATATATATATATATATATATATATATTTAAATGTAATACGTGTTTTACTTACACAATAGTTTTATGAAGCACTGTTTGGTATAAAATGAGATTAAGGTAGTAATCACTGTAAACTAGTAGAGAAGTAAATTTTAGTGTACGAAAAGAAAAATATAATATATTATTAATAAAATGCACAAGTCACTTTAAACTTTAAGGGCCTCATTCTATTACCGGCCGTAAATCGGCCGTAAGGCTGCGATTCCTTGCGGGGGTTCTGTTAACTCGCGATTCTATTATACGGCCCCGCAAGGATCTCCCCTTACGGCCGGCCGCATATCTTGAAACCGTCCGTAAGCTCTGTAATATAAAAACGCAAAAATAAATTCAAGCCTGCACTGTACAGCTCTGTAAATGCTAGGGATCATATTGGGGGACATGAGGATTAAAAGTAACCCCCTCTCAAGCTTGCACATCAGCCCAAACCCGAGTTCAAATTAACTGTTTATTTTCCGGCTGCGGCGTGGGCGTGTCTGAAGGGCTCCAAGCACTCTGACTTTTTACATGTATATTTTACGTATATTAAAAATAAAATATTTTACGGATTTGAGTATAGGATAATTATGTGCTATTTTTTCTAACACCTAAAATCCCTTTATAGTCTTCTCAAAGTGCAGGATGGCTTTATTTGAGCTATTTTATGTGCTTAATTGGTGCTAGCGAGACCTGTTTGCTGCAAGTAAGCTGCGGCTCGTTTTTAGCCTTGCAGACAGGGTTCCCGGAGCAATAGAATCGCAACCAGGCTTTTCTTACGGCCGATTTCCTTGCGGACGTTTTAGATCAAAGGCTTTCCTCCGGCGCGATCGGCCACAAGGGATAGCAAGGCGCCGGCCGCAAGCCTGCCGGAGTCCCCGGCCGGAGGGGAATAGAATAGCCGTAAAGCTTGCGGCCGGTCCTTGCGGCCCCGCAGCGGCTGCGGCCGTAATAGAATGAGGCCCTAAGAGTTTATCAAGGCGTTGAATTTCTATTGTATAAAATTTTCTATGCATATTTTCTTAGAGATTCATGCTAGACAGTCACAAAAATAGAAGATAGGAAGAGTGAAGGGAAGAGAAGAAGTGTATTAGCAAAAATAAAAATAGGAGTAATATTTCTCCCTATTCACATAAATAAAGATGAAAGGAAAGAAAGGTGGAAATGCAAGAGAGAAACAGGGGGAGAAACAATTAACTAGCACATGTCACTTTTCACTTCAGGAGTATAATCAGTGTGATCACTCACTGTTGTTCAATAGTTTAGAAACACACTCTTGTCCGGGCTTAATAGTAGCTAGATATGGGAAGAAAAGTAGCACAATTTATAAAAAGGATAAAGAAACGTTAAGAAAAAGAAAAAAAAATAGGAGAAGTTCTGCTGGATCAGCTAGAACCATAAGTGAAAAGTTAATTAAGTGAAAAGAAAAGAAAAATGGAGAAAAAGAGAAAAGAGAAGGGGGAAAATAAATAAATCTATAGTTATTAATTTAAGTTCCTCCCCATTAAGGAGACTCATTTGTATTTCCCTAAAATGACCTATCATTTTTGATAAAACCATCTCCCACAAACATCCAAGGAAGATCTTATAATATCAAATGCAGATATTACTCCTCAGTGAGTGGAAGAAGCTTAAAGAACATTGGAACATTATAAAGCTCCTAGGATAGATGGATACCTAAATTGTTACTACAAAATGTTCTCATCAAAATTCAAATTCCCCTTAGCAAAAATGTGCAACAAGATTTAAGATCTAGGTCAAATTCCTCAAGAAATGTGCAAGGTGTACATTCTTATTTATTTTTAAAAGCAAATAAAAACCCAGAGAACTTTAAAAATTACACTGATCACTAATTAACGTTGATATAAAACTTTATGCTGGGATCCTAGAGAACAGATTGAGTAATTTTATCCCAATTTTGCTAAAAGAAGATCAAACTGCTTTTGTTAAAGGGAGACAGGGCCCTGATAACATTAGGAAAATAATAGATATTATGTCCGGGACAAAAAAAAAGAATCTTCCTTTGCTCACCCTGTCATTGGACGCAGAGAAAGCGTTCAACAGGGTGAGCTGGGATTTCAAAGACAAAGTACTAGATAGATTTGAACTATGACAGTTTGGCGCAAAGGCAATAAAAGCCCTGTAAAGAAATCCTGTAGCTATTATCAGTGGAATCGGAGTTGAAACAGAAAAAATTGTTTTTGGAAATGGGACCAGGCAAGGGTGTCCGCTTTCCCCTTTAATTTTTATAATGACTATGGAGCCTATGGCCGAATTAATTTGAACACTAACAGGAGTTAAAGGAATTAATAAACGTAAACAAATGTATGCAGATGATGTAATTTTAACATTAACAGACCCAGCTAAATTGCTTTCAGAAGTACAAAAGATACTAAAGGAATATGGTCATGTGTCATATTTCAAGGTTAATGTATATAAATCGAATATAATATATAATTATATTAATAGAGATCAAATTAAAGGTTTACAACAGATGTGTTGGCAATGTGAAAATATTACACACCTAGATATAGAAATGTCATATAACACAGGACATATTCTTAAAAAAAATGTAGATAACATTTTTATACAAATGAGGAATTCACTGCAGGAATGGAATCATGTACATCTGTCCATGTGAGGAAGAATATCAGCCATAAATATGGTAATAATCACTAAGTTTACCTATGCCTTAAGGTGTGTACCACAACTAGTTCCAAAATACATACTTAAGAACTTTCAAAAAATTATAAATAAATGTATATATATTAACAAGAAATCAAGAATTAAAATAGAAATGTCTAAAAGATACTTTGAAAGGGGAGGTATTCAGTTTCCTTCAACAGAAGATGCTCACGACTCAATATTTCTTCCCATTTAGTAGGCTGGAATAGCATAAATAAGTTGGATAAAAATAGAAGATGATACCTAATATAAGTAGGGGTTTATACTTGTGGCTTCCTAGTTCGGAATTAAAACAACTAAGACCCTTACCAGCTGGACCATATTCATTATTAAAATTCTGGTATATAAATAGATTGAAATACTCTAACTTCCCCTTGTTAATAGCGCCAATAGTGGTGGTAGAGGAGGAAGAAAAGAGTTTTAGCGCTTATTTGGAAAAGAACAATTTGAGAATTATAAAAGATCTTTATTACAAGGGTTCAAGGTTACTACAAGAATTGATACAGAAATATTTATTTCTTAAAGCCCTCTCCTGGATGGAATTATTTGCACTAAATCAAAAACTGTCAGATAGGGGATATCTAAATTATTACCAACAGGAAATTACAGAATGTTGAAAATGTGATAATCCTAGATAACTCCTCACATAAAGTTGTTAAATGTCAGAATATCCTGAAACAGAAGCATTCTAGAGGTAAAACTGAATTAAAAAATGTGAGTCAGAGTTAAATGTGATATGGCCGGAAGAGAAGTGGTGGGAAGGCTTTTTGGATAGTTAAACAAGCATCACTATGTGTTTCATATACTCTTCTATAAATAAGTCCAGAGATGGTATTGGGTACCTATAGAACTTAATGATATAGACGGTAGCCACTCCCCTTTGTGTTGGAGAGACTGTAATACTTTGGGTACCCACGCCCATATTTGGTGGGAATCTAAATGAATAGAAAAGATTCTGGGAAGAATGCATTACACAGTTGGTTAAAAAATCAGATGTAACTCTGACTCCTGACCCAAAATTAGACTTGTTTCACATGTATGACTCAAGTATCTCTTTACCAAAAAGATTAATAATTATTCACTGCCTGTTAGTAGCAAAATGGCTATTGATTAAAAATTGGAAGATTCCATCATGGTCAGAAGTGAGTTATTGTATGGATAGAAACAAGGCTTTGGAAATATCTAACGTTCATGGAAATATGACATCAAGAAATCTGACATTAAAATGGCATATTTGGGAATTATGTATACAGATAAGTTCTCATTGAATTATTGTCCCTGTGTATGTATGTAAGATGTAAGAATGTGTTATGTATTTTATTATGGTATTGCATTGTATGTACTGTATTATTTATATTTTGTAAAAAAAGGTCCAGCTAGCTTAATATCTCTGATCTTTTATCAAGGACCCAGAGAAGGTGGAGGCAGATTGAAGAAACAATTAAACAAAAGAAGGTCAATGGGTTATCTAGGGTCACAAGCCAAGGTCAATACACAAATAATATAATATCCAACTGCACACAAATGGCACCCATGTCTTTACACATGCAAGGTCGGATCAGTCTGATGCCCTTTTTTAACTGTCCTCTTTTCTGTCCTCAATTGATTTTGACTGCACCAGTCTTGTGCGCCAGTCTCTCATCTGTCCCCTTGGATAAAGCACTCGCTCCTACAATATGGTTTGTTTCTCTGGGTTGACGCAACTTGAGAAAATATGCGTGATAACATAGATAGTTCAGGGTTTTACAATAGACTTGTTTCTGAATGGTATTTGATGAGTATGTAACACTTGTTGACTTTGATCTTGTATATGACAAGTACATTGTGTTCAAGGTAGGGAAAAATCTGCACTCGCAATGAGTGCCCTTGGCACAAATGACGGGATAATATTTGATCCCCCCCCCCCCGTGTCTCTTCCCCCACTCCATCCCTTGTGTCTCTTCCCTCCTTCTCCCTCTCCTGTGTCTCTTATGCCAATCTTACCCCTGTGTCTCTTACCCCTCTCCCTCCTCTGTGTCACTTCCCCTCCTTTCCTTCCACTGTGTCTCTTTACCCTCTCCCCCTCTCCTGTGTCTCTTTGCCCCCTCTCCCCCATCTCTCACCCCTGTGTCTCTTTCCCCTCACTCCCTCCCCTGTGTCTCTTTTGCCCCTCTCCCTCCCTGTCTCTTTGCCCTCCTCTCCCTCCCCTTTGTCTTTCACCCTCTCCCTCCCCTGTCTCTTCCCCCTCCCTCTCCCTCCCCTGCCTCTCTGCCCCCTCTCCCTTATGCGCCCTTTGCCGCTCATTGCGGGCCTTGGAGTGCGCTATGCGCATGCTCAAACCCGCAACTTTTAGGCCTTGCAATGAGCGCCTTCTGCGCAACCCGCAACTTTGCAATCGTTACACACAAACTCGCAGTACGACAACTATATATGTGAGATCATATTCAATAGTTCATTTAGTTCATTTAATAGTTCATTTATGAGCACCAGTGGCCTTATTGGTCTACTGTTGTCCAAAAGGAGACACAGAGGAGAGGGGGGAAGAAGACACAGGGGAGAGGGAAGGAGACACGGGGAACACACAGGGAAAGGAGAGGTGGGGAAAACGTATTCCCGTCATCACAGCATTGCCTGCCTTACAATTTGACTCCCGTCATTTTTGACGGGCAAGTAGCTAGTTAAATTATATTAATGCATTTTTAATAATATAAACAAATAAAAGACGTCCCAGGTATCCTTATAACTTATGTAACAGTTAAGGAGAAGAGGAGGACAATATCCTGTTCCTTTTTTACTTATTTTTTTCTAACTATAGACAACTCATTTATCAAATGCAAAAAAAAAAGTTTATTGTATAAAGCATGATAGATTTTTATTCTTTAATAAAAAAATAGATATAGAAGTATGTGTTAAGTGGCAGCTAAAACCCATATATTCTTTATCCTTTTCAAATGTATACAATTGTAAGGAAGTTGAACACGTTCCCTAATGCAATTTTACTATTGCATTGAAACCTTAAGTACCCTTACCCATATCATTTTGGGTTTTGAAATTTAAGGCTACAGGTAGGTAGTCTTAAAAGTGGGTGAGACAGACAAAGACGCTTTCTTATGGGATGAAAGATTGGAGAAAGAGACAGTGGGAGCATGTGACCTTCACACTTAATTATACCCATTTATATTGCCAAATAGCAGATTGTCAGCAAATTGTTCATATCTAGTTACATATACATGGAAAAGAAGCTGCAGCTTCAGTTACATCACATACACACGGATCATTTTACACAGAAAACCTAGTTTATATAAAGTAAGAACTAATTAAGTTATTATATTCTCATTTTCATTTTATTTACTATATTAGTAGAAAATAATTATTTTCATTAAATACATGCATGAATGTGGGTGTTTCTGTTAAAACTATTTTGGGATATTTCAACATTTAAGAAATTCACATGTACCGTATATATTTGTTATCACTTCTTTAATATTTCAGACTTCTTTATCTTTTACCTTGTCTACAAGAAAATAAAAAATCATAAACATATGGTCAATAAAGAGATCTCCACAAGATATCATGCAGATGGTGCACTATGGATCCTATGGCAGTTTATACGAACTTTTATGGTGTGGCCTCATTAAGGGAAAGTGATAGATATGTGTGCATCTGTTATATTGTACACCACACAGTGCAGCTACCCCACACCATCTGACACCTTTTGTAGCACTGAGTATTAATTTATCACCTATAATTGTTATAAAAATATTATAAGACATTTTAACTACTTCCAAAAAGGTAGCAACTACTGGCCATATACATAAAATCTTAATAAATATATTAAAAGGTAAACCCTAGTATGGGAGAATATAATATATAAAACATGAATTTAGTTAATTATTGTGTGAAATGTATAAATATATGTAATACAACATTAGTAATTTACAATTATAATCTGAAGCTCATACACTTTTTTATTTAATATTTCTGTATTTTTTTCAATTATTATTATTGCACTAACATTTATTTTACTAATGTTGTCTTTAATAAATGTGTTTGTATTGTAGAATACATATTTATAAAATATGTTTTTTTGTAAATGATCAAAAAGTGAAACATGATAATCAGATAATCCATTATTGCAATCTGATCTTTCATTAAACTATTTTCTAAGCCAGGTGCTTTCCAATAGCTCTGGGTAATATCTTATAGTTTTCGGCTTTTTCAACATTCCAATTGTTTAAATAAATATATTTTCAGTCATCTTCAAATTTTCTTTTACACAGAAAACTAGACTTTGAAGCTTTATACTAAACTTATGAATACATCTCAAGCCATGAGCCACCCATAAGAAAACATCATGAGATAAAACAAATTTTTTAAAGGATAAGCAACTATAGCTAGGAAAAAGGGAATAACCATGTTTTTTATTTTTCTGTAGACCAAAATTATAGCTAATTTAGAATAACATATATATCTAAGCTATTGCTTATCACATTTAATGAGCCATATTAAAGAATTTACAGCATCCACAACACATGATATGTTTGTAAAATCCAAATTCTATAATTGGCCATTTTTCTGCTTAACAAGGTTGTTTTATTATGGTATGTTATGATTGAGCATGTGTGGGGATTTCATAGTATGGAAAATCCCAAAATGACTATTATTATTCTCTAATCATTCTTATTAGAATAATAAATTACACCCCACAAGTTCTAACTATGTACATATTTTTTGAAACAGGTGATTTTTTTTCCTTTTTGTCTTTCCTTCAACTATTCTAAAATAAACATACTTACATAAAATGTAATTATTATTATTATGGAGTGTCCTAAAGAATGATTTTAGAGAACTAGGTAATAAGCTGAAGGCAAGGACCTCCAAGGTAGTATTTTCTGAGATACTACCAGTGCCATGTGCTAGCCAAGGGAGGCAGAAGGAGCTTAGGGAGGTTAATGTGTGGTTAAATATGTGGTGCACTAAGGAGGGGGTTGGGTTTTTAGAGCACTGGGCTGAATTCTCACTTTGGTACAATCTCTACATTGCACCTTAATGATGAGGGAGCTTTTGTGCTAGGGGATAGGATGGTAGAAAGGCTGGGGGAGTTTTAAAACCAGTAGGTGGGGGGACTAGATATAAGTAATGGGGTAGAAAGTGTAGAGGGTATAAGGGATGAATTAACAACTCATAGGGAAGGAGATGGGGGAGAGGTAGTATAGTCAATAGGGAGGTAGTACTAAGTAACTCAAGTACAGTGGCAGGCACTTCAAAACTACAGACTCATAACATAAGGTGTATGCGTGCTAATGCCAGAAGTTTGCCAGGAAAACTGGGAGAGTATTATTAGAAATTAATGAAAAATGGGCAGTACTGAAACGAGGTGGGATAAATCTCATGACTGGACTGTTAATCTGGATGCTTATAACTTATTTAGGAAAGATAGAGGCAATGGTAAAAGAGAAGGTGGGATTTGTCTGTATGTTAAGCCTCAATTTAAGCCTATAGTCAGAGAAGATATTTATGGCGGAACTAGTAATAAAGTTGAATGTTTGTGGGTAGAAGTAAATAGCGGAGCAGCAAATTCCAAAAGAATATTAGCAGGAGTATGCTATAAACCCCCAAATATAGCTGAAAGTGAGGAAATACAATTATTGTTACAGATTGAAAATGCAGCTAAGCACGGGCAAGTTCTAATAATGGGAGATTTTAATTATCCTGAAATAAACTGGATAAATGAGACCAGTAGTTCAGCGAAGGGGAGCAGGTTCTTGAGTACACTCAGGGATCATTATCTGGCCCAGGTTATACAAGAGCCTACTAGAAATGAAGCTATCTTAGTTTTAGTCATCACAAATAATATTGATATAGTATCAAATGCAGTGGCGGCTGGTGACTTTTCAAGTTGGAGGGGCAACAGGGCGAAACATAGCCACTCCCCCTTTTCAAACCACACCCATTTTTATAACTCCTCCCCCTGACGTAATAATGACCATTATAAGCCCCACCCAATGACCTTATGCTTGTAAAGCCCATTGAAATACATAATCTGCAATGCAGAAATGTCAAGAAGTAAAGTAACAATGTGTTAAATTCATTGGTATACAATATAGATTGAAAAAACTCATGTGACAAGACTACAGCAATATCATAATTGCACCTATACGTATTAACAGAAAAATTAAAGGAGTGACACCTACCATTAGTCGGCTCTTCTTCTCAGGGTATTCACGTTCATTAAGTTGACCAATGAGTAGAAACAAATCTGCGGCCACATAGGGTTTGCACCTGGGGTTGAAAGAAAACAAGCAAATCAATCATACCATTCAAGAACAAAACCATACTTAAAAAACATTAAACGACCAAGTGGAACCATATAGGCCCCAAACATACCTTAGAAGACCAAGTGTGACTATATAGGCCCCAAACATACCTTAGAAGACCAAGTGTGACCATAGGCCCCAAACATACCTTAGAAGAACAAGTGGAACTATATAGGCCCCAAACATACCTTAGAAGACCAAGTGTGACCATATAGGCCTCAAACATACCTTAGAAGACCAAGTGTGACCATAGGCCCCAAACATACCTTAGAAGACCAAGTGGGACCATATAGGCCTCAAACATACCTTAGAAGACCAAGTGTGACCATATAGGCCTCAAACATACCTTAGAAGACCAAGTGTGACCATAGGCCCCAAACATACCTTAGAAGACCAAGTGGGACCATATAGGCCTCAAAACATACCTTAGAAGACCAATCAGCACTGCATAGGCCCAAACCAGTGGATCTTGGGATTCAAGAAAACAACAACATTTCACTTCTGTTTAGACAACACAATAATCAATGTCAAACAAACACGTTGAATTAGCATATGGATAACCATATGAGCAGTAACGCCACGCCAAGGCTTCAACAATTGTTACTGACCATTCACACACCTTTCATAGCTCCTTCAATATGCACACCCACACACCATTCATACTTTACTTACCACTAGTTATTTTTGGTAGTGAGGTGGTGCCATTTCTGAGAACTTTACGTACCCTTGAAGGTGCCTCCAATTCCTTCAAACCAATGCATTTAACCGCGACAGTGCCATGGTGCTTTTTAATTACTTTTTTGATCATCTTCAATGTGGAGAAGCATCTTTCTGGTTCTTTAGTAGTCTTCGTTGTTGTAAGCAGGATTCCTTATAGCTTCACTCACTCTGTTAAATTATGTAGATTAAATTGATGCTAAAGTTGCTGCAGAGCAACAGCACTTGTACAGACATGGAATTCTTGCTTCCTGTACACAAGTGACAGCTACCCTTGGAAGTGCCTCCAATTCCTTCAAACCACGCCAAGGCTTCAACAATTGTTACTGACCATGCACACACCTTTCATAGCTCCTTCCATATGCACACCCACACACCGTTCATACTTTACTTACCACTAGTTATGTTTGGTAGTGTGAGGTGGTGCTGCTTAACGCAGTTTATCTTTGCACACCTTGGGGGTATGCATTCTTCTTTGCTTCAATCACTTGTATTTTAATTTTGCACATCGATCTTTCAAAGAAGAAAACTTCTCAATGGTTTTTTCATTGAAGTCTGGGATCTCGGAAATCAGTTGCTTTTCCATTGAGAGCATCGCCAATGCATTCAACCGCTCCAGGGACATGGTGCTTCTTAAAAAGGTTTTTATCCTCTTCAATGTTGAGAAACATCTTTCTGATTCTGCAGTAGTCATTGGTGTTGTAATCAGGATTCTTAATAATTTTACTGTCTCTGTGAAATCATTCTGCAGATTAAATTGATGGAAAAGTTTGTGCAGAGCAACAGCACTTGTACAAGTATGAAACTCTGTCTTCCCATACAGAAGTGACAGCTCAGTGCGTAATTGTTCCTTCTTCAGTATTGGATATGCTTGCACGGTGTCTTCCAGAGCTTGGGTTGGAAAGCAAGTGTCATGGGTTTTATACAAGTCACTTTGAACAAGTTTGGCACTGACTAGGTGATTTGAAAATGAAAAACATTCTTTTGCATGAACCACCACTACGTCACATACCTCTCTTGAAAGTTGTCTCAAGGTTGAGATCTCCGCACTCCGTCTGTTGACTGTTAGATCGCTCGGCAAACTTGCTTCTATCTCTTCCACAGAATTACGGATTTTCTGGATGCTGGCGACAAAGTCTTCTGTGACTTTTTTTATATAAACAGTATCCGTGTCTCGCTTCTGAAGCTGACTATAGAGGATGTCTACATGTGGCATTATTAAATGAAATAATTTAAGGAAGTAAAGGAACTCCCTGTCTTCCAGCATTCCAATGAAACCTGCGGCTTCCCGTATAGATGTTGGATCAAAGTTTAGACATGCTTCAATTGTCTGGAAACACTCAAGTAGCGCATCTCTGTTCTCGTAGATCACGTTCACGGTCCTAACGTTGAAGTTCCATCGTGTCGGTGCACCTCTTGGAAGTCTTCTACCAACTACCTCATCCAGAACTCCAGTCCTTTTTGGAGAGCGTGAAAAAAAAGATGGTATGCCGCCTATGTTTGAAAAAAAAAACTCTAACTCTTCCAATCCTTGAAACTGCTTTCTCCATTATTAGGTTCAGTTGGTGAGCATAGCAATGGACGTAGTGTGCGTTCGGGTACACGTCTTTTATTTTTCTTTGAACTTCTCCTTGATCTCCACGCATCACACTGGCACCATCGTAGCTTTGAGCTATGAGTTTCTTCTTGTCTTCTGGCTCTGGGAGAACAGTATTCAGTGTTTCCAGCACAACAGCAGCAATGGAGTCTGCATCCGTTGATTTCATTTCCGTGAAGCCATCAAATCTTTCCACCACTTGATGCTTCTTGTCAATGTAGCGATAGACTACAACGCACTGTGTCCTAGCGGAAATATCGGTTGTTTCATCCGCTTGGATTGCCACAAACTGGGCTTCCTTAAGCTCTTGGTGAATCACTTCCTTTATAACTTCATGCATGCAGTCCAGTAGCTCATTCTGCACGGTTTTGGAAGTGCCCTTAAACACAGTTGCAGTCTTCAAATGCTGTTCCATTGCACTATCGATACTGCCAACCAAATCCACCAGGCCTCTAAACACTCCTAGATTTAGCAATGTTTCACTCTCGTCGTGTCCTCTTAATGCCAGTTCAAAAGCGCCACAAAAGCGAACACAATCAATTATCTTGGAAAGGATGTATCGGTTCTTAGCCACTTCTTCGTTGTGTTTTTGAATGCTGACTTGGTATCCTTGGTCCAGTTGAACAGCAATGTTCGCCTGTCCAAGCATCTCAAACTTGATCCTGTTATCCAAGTGAGCTTTAGAACTTTTGTGTTTTGCCAATTTGTCAGCTAGATGTTTGACGTCAGTCACTCCAGTTTTGGTCCAAGCAGCGTCACCACCAAATAGGATGCATGGGAAACAATATAAGGACTTCCTAGAAACGCTTCCAGAAAGCCAGTCGTTCTTCTTGTACCATTCAGTATTGAAATTACGGACATATTGCTTCCCTCTATCTCTTGCGATTTGCTGCAGATTTATCTCTGGTTGGTCAGCTCCTAACCGTTTTACTTCCACCTTCTCCTCATAGGTTAGGGTGGCGAAAGGCTTCACAAGTAGAGAGTCAATAGTATTCATTTCTGATATTGATACCAATAAAAGAAAGAGATCACGGTATATTAATTTATATTATGTCACAAAATTACTTTAAAATAACAGTGTGTTGATTTCATTGGTATACATTACAGATTGCAAACCCTCATGTGACAAGACTACATCAACATCAAATTTGCACCTATACACATGGACAGAAAATTAAAGGCAATGATACTCACCAACAGTTGACTCTCCTTCTCGGGGTATTCACGTCCAGTAAGTCAACCAACGAGTCCAAACAAATCTGCTTTCACAGATAGTTTGCACCTGGGGGGTGATAGAAAACAAAAAAAAAAACATTAGAAATCTCAAGACCCAAACCGTAACTTTTAAAACCTTAAAAGACCAAGTGTGACCATATAGGCCCCAACTGCACCTTAAAAACCTTAAAAGTCCAAGTGTGACCATATACTCACCAACAGTTGACTCTCCTTCTCGGGGTATTCACGTCCAGTAAGTCAACCAACGAGTCCAAACAAATCTGATTCCACAGATAGTTTGCACCTGGGAAGTTATAGAAAACAAAAAAAAAACATTAGAACGTTTAAGACCCAAACCGTAACGTTTAAAACCTTAAAAGAGCAAGTGTGACCATATAGGCCCCAACCGCACCTTAAAAACCTTAAATAACAAATTGGGACCATATAGGCCCCAACCGCACCTTAAAAACCTTAAATAACAAATTGGGACCATATAGGCCCCAACCGTACCTTAAAAACCTTAAATAACAAATTGGGACCATATAGGCCCCAACCGTACCTTAAAAACCTTAAATAACAAATTGGGACCATATAGGCCCCAACCGTACCTTAAAAACCTTAAATAACAAATTGGGACCATATAGGCCCCAACCGTACCTTAAAAACCTTAAATAACAAATTGGGACCATATAGGCCCCAACCGTACCTTAAAAACCTTAAATAACAAATTGGGACCATATAGGCCCCAACCGTACCTTAAAAACCTTAAATAACAAATTGGGACCATATAGGCCCCAACCTTACCTTAAAAACCTTAAATAACAAATTGGGACCATATAGGCCCCAACCGTACCTTAAAAACCTTAAATAACAAATTGGGACCATATAGGCCCCAACCGTACCTTAAAAACCTTAAATAACAAATTGGGACCATATAGGCCCCAACCGTACCTTAAAAACCTTAAATAACAAATTGGGACCATATAGGCCCCAACCGCCCCTTAAAAACCTTAAATAACCAATTTTGACCATATAGGCCCCAACCGCCCCTTAAAAACCTTAAATAACAAATTGGGACCATATAGGCCCCAACCGTACCTTAAAAACCTTAAATAACAAATTGGGACCATATAGGCCCCAACCGCCCCTTAAAAACCTTAAATAACCAATTTTGACCATATAGGCCCCATCCGCACCTTAAAAACCTTAAATAACAAATTGGGACCATATAGGCCCCAACCGCACCTTAAAAACCTTAAATAACAAATTGGGACCATATAGGCCCCAACCGTACCTTAAAAACCTTAAATAACAAATTGGGACCATATAGGCCCCAACCGTACCTTAAAAACCTTAAATAACAAATTGGGACCATATAGGCCCCAACCGCCCCTTAAAAACCTTAAATAACCAATTTTGACCATATAGGCCCCAACCGCACCTTAAAAACCTTAAATAACAAATTGGGACCATATAGGCCCCAACCGTACCTTAAAAACCTTAAATAACAAATTGGGACCATATAGGCCCCAACCGCTCCTTAAAAACCTTAAATAACAAATTGGGACCATATAGGCCCCAACCGCTCCTTAAAAACCTTAAATAACCAATTTTGACCATATAGGCCCCAACCGCACCTTAAAAACCTTAAATAACAAATTGGGACCATATAGGCCCCAACCGCACCTTAAAAACCTTAAATAACCAATTTTGACCATAAAAAATAATATATAAATATATATTGATAGATATATATAAAAATTTATATCAATATATCACAATAAATAAATATATATATATATATATATATATATATATAAAAATTGATATCAATATATCACAATAAATAAATAAATATATATATATATATATATATCAAATTGATATATATATATATATATATATATTTATTTATTGTGATATATTGTTATTAATTTTTATATATATATATATATATATATCCAAATATATATATATATATATATACGCCTAAAAAATACACATAAATATACATAAACATATACATACAACAATATATATTAATTGATATTTATTATTTGATTAATTGATGTTCTTTATTACTTGGTATATTATATTGTTCATGCATTTCTATTACACTTTATTTGTTATACATATTACAGTGCTATTTTTTGGCTATACATGTTACAGGATATTATCCTGTAACATGTATATCACATAAAATAGCCCTGTAATATGTATAATACATACAGGGTCAAACAAGTTCACACTAACCTTTTTTACCCTTACAGGCTTCCATACCTGCTTGCTGATTTGCTAATTTTTTGAAGACTCTCATTGGTTGAAATCGATGTCAATCAAAAATTTCAGCCAATCAGAGTCCTTCAAAAATTAGTATATATAGCAGACCGTGGGAAAAAAACAATTAATCGCGGGAGGGGCTCCTTGTAGGAGGAGCTCTTTTAGTGTGTTGTTTTTTTTTTTTAGAGCGTCGTTTTTTTTTTGTGGAGGCCTCTTTCAATGGGCAGAATGGATGGATGGACAATGGCTTCAATCAAGATTGGATTATTTTTGACCATTGGCTTCAATCAACATGGATTATTTTATTTTGACCATTGGCTTCAATCAACATGGATTATTTTATTTGACCATTGGCTTCAATCAACATGGATTATTTTATTTGACCATTGGCTTCAATCAACATGGATTATTTTATTTGACCATTGGCTTCAATCAACATGGATTATTTATTTTTCATGACTATATCCAGAGAGGACAGAAGGCCAACGCTGGAGGGGTCAATTTTACAGGTAAGTATGTGCTGTTGTTTATTTTTTTTTTTATTAATGTTTGTTTAAAGCTGTTTATTTTTGTATAAAATGTGTTACTAACTGTACTAACAATGTGTTAGCTTACTGTTTAATTGTAATAATGTTTTTACTGTATTTTTTTCCCCTTCCCTTATTTTTATTTTATCTTTAGAAGTGACAGGCACATATACATGCCTGTTACTTCTAAAAATGGAATAAAAATAGGGGGGGGGGGGGGGTAGGTAGTTGGTTCATCCAGGGTGGGGTCGGTCACGGTCAGGCGCCCATCGGTCATGATCAGGGGTGGCACAGGCCTCATGGGGGTGAACATCCACCCCCATGTGGCCTGGTCAACCCCGCTCACTGCCCGAATACCCGGGGTAGCATAGGCCGCATCGGGGTGGTGCCGGGGGCCCGGTGGTGATCGGGCCTCGGGGGTGGCATAGGGCGGCAACATGGAGGTCATCAGGGGTGGCACAGGCCTCATCAAGGGGGTGATCCGATCACCCCCATGTGGGCCTGTGCCACCCCGCTCACCACCCGACTATCCCGTGATCGGGGTAATCCGGCGGTGGCATGATGGCATAGCTAGGCTAGCATAGGGCAGGCCTGATCGGGGGTGGCACAGGCCACATGGGGGTGATGGCTGGGGTCGTCGGTGGTAGTTGGTGGGTGGCTGGGTAGGTGGCACTGGCAGGCCAGGCAGGCATAGTGGGGGACTGGGGGTAACTGGTCACCCCTAGCTTTTATTAGGGGCTACTAGGGGTTTTGGTTTGGCCAGGGGCAGGGCAGGTGCCAGGCAGAGGCAGGTGTAGACTCACTGTGTTAGGCAGGCAGAGCAGATGAGTAGATTCAGCCAGGGAGGTCTCTCAGTCTCAGCGTGACCAGGGTCAGGAAACAGAAAGGGGGAAGGGACAGGGAACTGGTGGTTTTATTGACTGTATCAGTCAATCAAAATGATAACTCGAGGCCCTATTTGCTGGCGGGCGCTCAGGGCTAACGGTCTGGGTGGGTTTAGATTGATCACTTAGTAACTGGACAGCCTTCCATCATTGATTGGTCAATGATGGAAGACTGTCAGTTATTAATTGATACATTTATGACCGCCCATGCATATCGTCACTGTGATGGTGGGCGGCATGCATTAACGGTCAGGGGGCCAGGCCAGGACTCATTGAAGAGAGAGAAGAGTCTAAAGGTTAGTGTACACAGTGTATAACTATTGTAATTTGATCACACAGGGTGCAGGCAGGGGGCTATATAGATACACAGCATTAGTTAATGTAGCGCAAGGGTTATTTTAAAGTGACAGTGTCCCTTTACTAACTTTACTTCATTTTTAATACTATTTAGACTTGAAATGATGATGTACACCTTATATTTATTTGTTTTTGGGTTATACTAATACATTGTTGTGTTTTTTTTATTGCAGGGTGAAGAAAATATTTGGGGGGGCGTTTGCCCTGACGCCCCAATGGACGGGCCGCCCCTGATCAAATGTTGGAATAGGGCAACCGTTGGGAAACAGTGATCACAACACAGTCTCATTTGAGATTGAATTTAAAAATCTAAATTTTAAAAGGGCAGATTTTAATGGTCTAAGGGCAGCAATACAAAGTATAGACTGGGACAGAGAACTGAAACTGTAAAAACACTGAACATAAATGGACAACATTTAAATCATTACTAAATATACATACTTATCACCATATACCAAGTGGGAATAAAAGTAAAAGGAGTAAATCCCATCCAATGTGGCTTAACAATTATTTAAAGATCAAGATACGGAGTAAAAAACAGGCATTTAAATTATACAAACAAGAGGGGACAGAGACTGCTTTACGGGAGTACAAGGAAATCAACAAGGCTTGCAAAAGCGCTATTAGACTGGCAAAAATTAAAAATTAATTGCAAAAGAGAGTAAGACTAACCCTAAAATATTTTTTAAGTATATTAATGGGAAGAAGGCGAGGAAGGAAGCTATAGGAACATTACAATGTGACACAGGCCGTCTGATAATTAGTGACCAGGAAAAGGCAGATGAGCTAAATAGGTTCTTTTCTTCGGTATACACAAGGGAGGTACCAGTGGTTGGGACACTGCAACATAATGGGGCTACACTACCTTTGACAAATAATTGGTTAACGCAGGAAGTGATCCAAAAGAGGTTGGAAAAAATAAATGTTAATAAAGCCCCGGGTCCTGATGGAATACATCCAAGGGTACTGAGGGAACTGGGTTCTGTAAAAGCCAAACCATTATATTTCATTTTTCAAGATTCACTCAACACAGGATCTCTACCAGATGACTGGAGAAAAGCGGATGTGATACCTATATTTAAGAAGGGAGCAAGAGCAAGTCCGGGGATTTATAGACCAATGAGTCTCACTTCTCTAGTGGGAAAGCTTTTAGAAGGGCTAATAAGGGATAATATAGAAGAATATGTCTATTTGAACAGGATTATAAGTAGGAGTCAACATGGATTTATGAGGGATAGGTCATGTCAAACAAATCTAATTAGTTTCTATGAGGAGGTTAGTAGGAACATGGATCAAGGCAACTCAGTGGATGTAGTCTTTTTGGATTTTGCAAAGGCTTTTGATACAGTGCCACATGGGAGACTATTGTGCAAACTAAGAGATATGGGAATTGCAGTAAATATCTGCTCATGGATTGAGAGCTGGCTAAAAGACAGGAAGCAAAGGGTTTTTGTAAATGGAACATAATCTGATTGGACTAATGTGGTAAAAGGGGTTCCTCAGGCTTCAGTATTAGGTCCTTTTTAACATATTTATTAATGACTTAGAGGTGGGACTGGAAAGTAGTGTCTCCATTTTCACTAATGACACAAAGTTGTGCAAGGTAATTAAATCAGATAATGATGTGCTTTCCGCAAATTGGGATTTACATAAAATTGAGGAATAGGCATCTAAATGGCAGATGAGATTTAATATGAATAAATGTAAAGATATGCATATGGGAAGGAAAAATAGCCATGCAATGTATAATCTTAATGGAGCAAATCTAGGGGTATCAGATATTGAAAGGGATTTGGGAGTGCTTGTGGACAACCACCTAGGTAACAGTGCTCAAAGCCAAGCAGCAGCTGGAAAACCCAAAAAAATATTAGCATGTATTAAGAAGGGTATAGAAGCAAGGGAAGCAAATATAATTCTGCCTCTATACAAATCTCTAGAACGCTCTCATTTGGAATATAAAGTACAATTTTGGGCACCACTTCATAAAAAGGACATTTTAGAGCTGGAAAAGGCACAGAGGAGGGCAACAAATCTAAGAAGGGGAATTGAGGGGCTAAGTTATGAAGAAAGACTAACCAAATTAAACGTATTTTCTCTAGAAAAAAGGCGTCTAAGAGGAGATATGATTACCTAATATAAATACATCCAGGGTTAGTATAAAGATGTGTCAAGGGAGCTTTTTGTGCCAAGAGGTTTTAAACTGACAAAAGCACATCCCTTGAGGTTAGTAGTAAAAAGATTCCACGTTAAAGAAAGAAAAGGGTTCTTCACAGTAAGGGTGGTTAATCTGTGGAATTCTCTACCAGAGGAGGTCGTGACAGTGTATTCAATAGATAACTTTAAAAGGGGAATGGATTTATTTCCAATTAAAAAGGGAATTCAGGGCTATCCTGGATAATTAGCAAGAGGGTATTGATCCAGGGAGAAATCCGATCGCCAGTATCTGGGGTCCGAAGGAATTAATTTTTTTCCCCTTTGAGACGATTGGCTAAGTTTCACTTTTTTTCTTTTCTTCTCTGTTTGCCTTCCTCTGGCTTAATTACCGTATATACTTGAGTATAAGCCGAGTTTTACAGCACTGTAAAAGGCCCCCTCGGCTTATACTCGAGTCACCCTGTGTCTCTTTCCCCCATGTCTCTCCAGCCCCGTGTATCTTCCCCCCCTCTCCCTCCCCTGTGTCTCTTTCCCCCCTCTCCCTCGTGTCTATTTCCCTCCCCCATCATCCTCCTCCCTCCTCAACCCCCCTCCTCTACCCAGCTGCATCGGGACCCGGCATGCTAATGATGTGACGTCACATGCGCGTCATGTCATTATTGGCATTGGCCGAGTCCCGACACAGCTGGAAGACACACAGAGGAGCAGAGGAGTAGCTGATGGAAGGTAAGTGAGGGGAAGGGGAGAGGGGGAGGTAATTGGAGAGGGGTAAGGGGTGGGGAGGGGGGTTGAGGATGAGAAGGGGGGTTGGGGATGAGGAGGGCGGTTGAGGAGGGAGGTTGAGGAGGGAGGATGAGGAGGGTGGTTGAGGAGGGAGGATGAGGAGTTTTATTTTAGCTTGAGCAGGGGGGTTAAGGTGGGTGTTGAGACTGAGGAGGTGGGTTGAGGAGGGGGTTTGAGGAGGAGGAGGATGGTTGAGGAGGGGGTTGAGGATGAGGAGGGGGGTTGAGTATGAGGAGGTGGGTTGCAGATGAGGAGGGAGGATGAGGAGGGGGGTTGATGAGGGGGTTGAGGAGGGAGGAGGGGGCTTGAGGAGGGGGTTGAGGATGGAAGGGTGGATGAGGAGGGAGGATGAAGAGGGGGGTTGAGGAGGGAGGATGAGGAGGGAAGATGAGGAGGATGATAAGGGAGGGGGAGGGAAGAGACATGAGGGAGAGGGGGAAAGAGACACAGGGGAGGGAGATGGGAAGAGACACAAGGGAGGGAGGAAGGGAGAAGAGACAAAGGGGATGGAGAGGAGGGGAAGAGACACAGGGGAGGGAGAGGGGGGAGAGACACAGGGGAGGGAGAGGGGGAAGAGACACAGTGGAGAGAGAGGGGGACACAAGAAAGGGTCACAGAGGGCACACAAGAGGGGGACACAGAGGGCGCAAGAGGGACACAGGGGGCAGTACATTTCCCACCTTCGGCTTATACTCAAGTCACTAAGTTTTCCCATTATTTTGTGGTAAAATTGGTGCCTCGATTTATACTCAGATCAGCTGATACTCAAGTATATACAGGTAATAATTAAAAAACTAATAATAATAAATGATTAATAATTAATTAACAACTAATTAATTAATAACTATCTGCATATTGCAGATCAGAGGAGATCTTAAAAGGTTGAACTTGATGGACTGAAAGTCTTTTTTCAACCTTAATTACTATGTAACTATGTAACTATTATTAGTATATACATTATATTTTTATTTTATTGATTATAAAATTATAATTGAGTAATGTAAAAAGTATATTCACTACATAAAAAAAAAATTGTGTCAGAATCATCAACTTAATCATGTAAAATTATACATCTTGCTCACATTCGCTGAGTTATGGTGTGAACGTTATTGACATCTGTTGACCCTTCTATCAGTGAGCTGTTTCCAGTTAACACAACCTTCTTGGTTTCTCGTCTTTCAAGCCAAGGTCTGCAGGTTGCTAAAAAGGAACATGACTCCTTGGTTTCCCATCCCTTGCACGACTAGGATAGAGAGAGATTTGCTTCCTTGGAAGGCTTAAATCCTGCTGACAGGCGTGATGACAGCTGCTGTAAGTGATACTAGGCTGTTGCTAGGGTGGAATGTCAACAAAGTGTTTGTAATAAGTGGACAAGCTCCTTCAAAGTCCATAATAAAACAGCATTGGTCACCTCTAGAATTGGGATGTCTTGCAGAATGTTACTGGAGATGGTATAAGAGTTTCTGATTCTAGTATAAATGAAACCTTAAAGGTGACTTATGGCCTCCAGAGAGCCCCCTTTGGCTATAAATTACATTAATCAATTGTACAAATGTATAATTATTATCATGACCTGATATATCCCAACTGGGTATACTTTTTCACTATTGGTAAGACCTAGCCAATAACATAATATTTTATGGTGGTTGTTTTTCCTCACACTTGGGTTTCATATCATGCCAAATAAAATAGGTTTTTTTTTTAATTCCTATTAGGTATATAGGCTGTAACAGCATTTAATTAATATGATGAGTGTGTTTTCCATTGATAGTCTACAGCAGGGGTGGGCAAGTTCAGTCCTGGATAGCCTCACACAGAGAAGGATTTGAGGATATCCTTCCTGTCTATAGGTGAGTGAATCGCTTTGTCAGTCATCCTGACTGCCTCACCTGTGCACAGAAAGGATATCCTCAAATACAGGCCTGTGTGGGGCTCTCCAGGCCCACTCCTTGTCTACAGTATAGTCAATTAAAATGAAAATGTTACATTAGTAAGAAATTAGTTACTACTTTTCTCAAATTAATCTTTATAACTATAGTGCAAACTGAGCCTCTGTCTATGGAATTCCAAGTTTTCCCACACACTAATTGTACAGAATACATTGATAGATTATTAGAAAATCCAAGAGGAAAGCATGAAATTCAGTGCAATTGTCTTTAAGATGATATATTATTGAATTCCTGTTTTGCTGTTGGCATATCAGAACCTTGGCCTGGAAGAAATGAAACAGTCTGGATTGTGTTAAAGCTGCAGGATAAAATACTTACCACTTATCTGATTGGGTTTCTAAAGTAGTAGCCGATGGAATTTGCCAAACATACAAGACACACAAGGTACTGTGCATTGTTTGATCTTTAGGGCAAATCTTCATCTTCATTTCCTGACTTCAGAGAAGATGAGTGATATCACCTACTGTATAACTTGAAGAGGATCCCACGGAAATAGATTTTTTGTGGAACGTGACAAAGCTTTCCTTGACGATGTAAATGTTCAGATCACATTTTCACAGACACTTCAGGCATGTCTTGGCAAAACCATGAACTTATTTTCTCTGGTTGAGAACATAAAATAATTATTCCTTCAGAAATCCCATAAAGAGACAAAAGAAGAATGACTTAAAGGTTCTGTGTAAGAACCAGATAAACAGCTGTGAGTCCCTGAACCATCTTTTATTTAGTTCAAAAAGTGTGTGCTACTAAAGTGAACAATAAATCCATTTGTTATTGAAAACAATTAAAAACTTAACCTCCTGCACCTCAGGCAGGGAAGATTCATTTTAAAGCCATTTTATTTCCAAGTGACCTCACTGCTGAGTCTATATGCTTGCAGCCCTTTGGTGGTGCTTACACTGCATCTTTAAGTAAAGCTTACACGGTTGTTGGGTCTTTGTGCCTCTGAATGTAGCTCTCCCCATTGTGACTCTCAACCATGGGCGTAGAAACCCCCAAAAATCTGGGGCAGTTTTGTATATATATATATATATATATATATATATATATATATATATATAAATAAACATATATATATATATATATGTGATATATATATATGTGATATACGGTGGAGGGCTTCTATCACTCTTAGCCCACCATATGTGAAATAATTGCTGTATAGAAATACTCTTTACAACAATCAACACACAAACCAGGCACTCACACCATACTGAGGATCGGCAGTAACCGTGAAACAGTACTGTATGTGGTTAAGTGACCTGGTTTGTGAAAAATCCATCCGTTGCTGTGTCTAAAACTGTGAAATACAGTAAGCATATGCATTAAAGGAGCCATGTTTAAAATGGTTTGGATTGACAGAGTGAGGGTGCATTATGTGGCCTCATTTGCATGTCCCGCCCAGTTTTCCCAGATTGCAGTGCTTATACTGTGTTTCTGAGAAATTTGAGCAGGAAATAAGTTTTTATCAACTTATTTTTAGACATTCAAGTGGAATCACTAATGTACTATTCCTTATTTGTACTACTGTACTTTGTACGGTGGAGGGCTTCTATCACTCTTAGCCCACCATATGTGAAATAATTGCTGTATATATATATATATATATATATATATATATATATATATATACATATTTATAATTTTTTATTTAGATAAATAGTCAAAGCTTTCATGCGAAAGACATACTGCTCCATAGTGCTGGCTGCCTCTAGTGGCTGGATCTGGTAATGCATGATTAAGTTGTTTTTGTTGTTGTTCTCTATTCATTTAATCTTAGGGGGATTTGGCCTTTTGTTTTCCTTAAAAAATAATCTTGTGTCCATTTAACCTACATTTTAAGAGTCAGGGAAATTCAACATTTTCTGTCATGCATTTAAAACACCAAGTTTTACTCACATTAAAAAGATACCTCTAGACAGTTATTGATCTTACTTTTATCCTGTAATAAAGATATATTTTTGCTCCCTTGAGGGGGGTGTGTTCCAGCTTTGGAAAACTGTTTGACAATCAATAACTTACAAGACTTATTATTATTATTATTATTTTTATTAATAATAATAATACTAATAATGATCATAATAATAATAATAATAATAATAAAATAGAATTAGAATTTAGCACACTTGTGTCATAGGAATGTCATTTTTCCTATAGCTTGATTGGGAGGGTTATAAATCCTTTAACTTAACTGCACTATTTATTTTGCCAATTAGAAAACTGTTGGATGATCCATAAGGAATATGGATCGTCCACGATCATTATTAGCAATGCACTGTGGACACTTGTCCATTGGCTGAACTGAAACATTGCTAATTCTGACTAACCAGAGAAAATAAAAGATGTTTGTAACCAATTGGTCAAACTTTGGGACTACTTTAGTACTTAAGCTAGTTTTTATGTTATAAGGTGCTGTTCATGCAATAAAAACATCACTCAAAATCTCTATTTTTGTCATTCAGATTTGACTCTACAACAAAATACCCCTTATTATCAGTGCTTTGTACTAGTTTTCCATTTTGACTTTATCAATTAATCCTGAGAGTGCCAGTTAAATTAGGGAGGAGTTCTATTTTTTTCTGAAAAAAAAATACTTTCTTTTTGGGCTGTCATCAAGTGGGGAAATGTCTACGGGTAAAACATGTCATAATTTAAATGTGGCATGATTAAAATAAGTTATATTTTTGACGCATGCATTGATTGAGTATGTAATTAGAGACACTGAATGTTGCAAATGGCGCCATGATGATAAGTAGAGCCCTCAGAATTAAATACTTCACATAATATAATGAAATTACATGCATGTTGACAGATAATCAGTATAAGACCTCTGTAACAGAAAATTGACTGTCCTCTTCTTATAACATGGGTTCTGAATTACAAGACCTGACTCTGGGATACTCCACTTTTATTAATGTTCACTGACACTTGAATGGACACAGAAAAGCATAGTTAGTAATCAGCAAAAGGAGTAGTACAGCGGTGTAAGTTAAAGAATTCATAACCCTGCCTCTCAAGCTACAGGCAGGATGACATTCCTATGACACAAGTCTGCTAAATTCTCACTCGCAAGATAGGGCAGTGCCGCAACTGCAAAAAAATAAAGACATTATTACTAGTACCAACGACCACTCACAAACGGTTTTAAAACCATTGCGGAATGCCACACAGTACAGAAACGAAAATCAATAAAAATTTATGAAATTCCAATATTAATTGGCACTTAACTGTCCAATATAAACCTATATGTAATCAAAAAATATGATATTGTATTATTATGTCTGTTTCATTATACAACATCAAGGGTAACACACAACCCAGTAATAAAAACGGGTAGGAAACCACGATGCTTAGGAACAAATGCTCTAATGCATTGTCTACCTAGATATATAATACATAAACACAAAATTAACACATTTATATATAATAAATCTATAAATACAATTGTCACATCTATTTAATATCAACAAATATCAATGAATAAAAAATTATATATATATATATATATATATATATATATATATAATGGTTCCGTGCCGCAATAACGACACTTGTTTCTCATCTGTAAAGCTTGGTTTGGGTACTCACTATACTGAAATCTCTTGCGGATAATATTGGATTTATGGATTGGGCTGAGCACCTTAATAAAGATTAATATAAACATGTAATGTGGGTGAAAAATTTTGGGGGAAAAAAACTCCTGCAGTTGATTTACAGCAATGACGCAATTTACACCATTGATTAGCATAGGGCCCCTAGTTAACTAGCAATGCTATTACAAATAAGTATTTGTTTTATGTCCTCTCTTGTGCTGCTAAAAATTTTCCTGAATTTCCTTATTTATTTTTTTTATGGTTGTTTTTTTGTGCTGAGTAAAGTGGCTCAAAAAATGTTTATTAGTGATATGTTTGCAAAAATTATAAGAGATAGTAAAGGATGGAGAGTGAGGTGAGCATGGAGAGGGTGCAGATACTAGTGGCCTCATTCAATTGCTAAGTGTTTGAGATCCGGGCTCGCAAATGCTGATCGCTAGCTACGTTGCTATTCAATTGCCTTCCGTTTGTGGGCTCCGATCGAGTTACGTTCTGCTAGCTACAATTCCTTGCGATTTCATCAATCGGAGCTTACTTCCCTCAAAGCCTTTGATCTTTCATGGCCGCAACTCGGGCCGCAAAATATCCCTAATCACTATTCAATTGCTCCGATTACCCTTCCGCCAAGCCCATAAATGGCTAAACACGAACCACAGCTTACTTCTACCAAGGAGGTGTCGCAAACGGCTTACTTACAAATCATAGCACTTATTAAGCAAATAAAAAAGTAATCCTGTACCTTTGTTAGAAGTGAAAGTAATGTTTGGTCTTAGAATTATGTTCAATGTTTGTCATAAAGTCGTACAGGCTCCAACCTCCAAGCCCGTAGGACTTTGGAATACAATCTCCATGTTTAATTGAAGCCCTATGAGCTTGAATAACGAGTTACGGGCTTGGAGGTCATTGAAGCCCGTAGGACTTTGAACGGAAACTAAACATGAAATAAAGTATTTGATTTTGGCAATGTGCAAGATTGAGAATGTTGTGCTTTTAATCCTAAAGTCACCCATTATGTTCCCCATCATTTACAGTGCTTTACAGTGCTGTCTTGAATTTATTTTTTCATTTACAGTGCTTTGAGTTTGCGAGCTTGAAACACGAGTTACGGCCTTGCGGCCGCGATCATGTTTAAGCCTGCGAATGCTTACTGCCGATAGCATGGTTTGCAATTAGCGGGAAGGGGGACTAACTTGCACGCTCGGCCAATTGAATAGCAGCGTAAACGTAGTGCAATACGAGAACAGAACCTGATCGCAGCAAAACGGCAATTTGCGATCGAGTTATGTCTCGCAATTGAATGAGGCCCTAGGATGGGCCTAGACTAACATAGATACTAACTAAGCCTGCTAGCTGGCAAGAGCCTCAGCATTGCAAACGCAAAGAGAGTGCCGAAATATCTTATATACCAATTTTTCAGATTGCACAAACATTTTTATGCTTGGGGGCAAGTATGGGCACTTTTAAAATGGTGTGTGGGGGAGGTACCTTTTGGGTTTTCATCCTGTGAGATAGACTTTCTCGAAATCTTAAACAGGGCAGGTGAAAAGAGTATGATTGTCTATTATTATAATTTCGTATTTTTATGTTTTCATTACATTTTTCATATGGCTTATTTTTTATCTATTTTAGAAAATATGGTGTTCTTAATATTTTAATATCACTTTAAGTGGTAGTGAGCCGGTTACTTTTGGAACTTTTCTTTTTAGATTCCAAATATGTTGTTTATATTTTTAATACTAATGACATAGCATTAATATAGCACAGTATTGATTCACTCCTAAGTGTTTTTCTTGAAGTTGGAGATATTTATATCTATCTAATTGATGCCTAGTAATGTTTGCAGGGTGCATTTTCATTTGACAATTCTTTATATCAATTACTATAATTGGATTCAGTACTGCACCCTTTGTAGTTGATTTCTCATCTATGTGTGGCATATAATTATCATATAATTATTTTTTGAGACATCAGAAAAACTTCTCACTCTAGTGGTACTATTAAATTCAATATAACTAAAAATCATAGACGATTAAAAATATGCTTAATGTCACTGTCTTTCATTTATGTGAGTGATTTGGATTAATTACACTAAATAGGAACCTTTTTATACTGGAGCAAAATATACCTGTTGCACTGAGAAACTATGATTGACTTATCCTGGTAAACGTGCTGACCTGCACAGACATATCTGAGAGGATAATGTTGCTCAAATAGATTTTTATATTGATAGCTTCTAATTAATGTCTAATCTGCTGCTGTTACACCTTTATGATTTCTCAATCTTGTTGTTGTTAAGTCGTTCTGTCGTGTCCAACTCTCTGAGACCTTATGGACAGCAGCACTCCAGGCACATCTATTTGGTTGTGTTTCTCCAAAAGGTTTTTGTGGCAAAGATACTGGAGTGGGTTGTCAGTTACTTCTCTAGTGAATGGTGATTTGTCTGACCTCCTGCTATGACCAGCCCCTCTTGGGTGACCCTACATGGTATAACTCACAGCTTCATTGAGGTACACAAGCCCTTTCACCACGACAAGGTAGCAGTCCAGAAGGAGCACTGTGGCCAAAATGTGGATATCAAGTAAAAGCAATAAATACAGCCTTTACATTTTTTTATTTTTATATGTAATTGTTCTTTACTGCATGCTTCCATTTTCTTTATTAAAACTGATACTATCTCAGCAGGGTGTGTCCTTGCAAACTAATAAGTCTTCTATTAAAGCTAATAAGAGCACTGGCAGTTGTATATGCCACCTACATGAAATCATCCTCTGTGCCAATCCAAATTAGCAAATATCGTCAATGCATCTAATCCACATTGATATTTGGGTTGTGTACATTGACATATCTTCAGTGAAGACTGTAGTCTCCTCCCACCATCCGAGCAATAAATTTGCATATTTAGGTGCAGAGGATGTACCCATGGCGGTGCCGATACATTGCTTGTAGATTGTTTTGTTGAAGAGGAAGTAATTGTGTGTAAAAATGTAGTCCAGCAGCTGTTGGACAATTTTGTTATGTCCAGCAAGGTGGTTACCTCTTATTGACAAGAAATAGTAAATTGCTTTCTTCCCTGCTTCGTGTGGGATACTTGTGTATAAGGCTTCGACATCCAGACTGGTACTACAATGCAATTGAGTCGCTACTGCAATTATCACTACTCTCGTTGATCACACACGTTACATGGCTAGATACCATGAGGAAACGGCACAGTCTGATGATGTCATCCAACTAAGACGACGGAATTGCGCCAACATTGATAAGCACCTGTGACGACACTATAAAGAGACCTTCCACTCCACTTTCACCCTACACATCTCCTCTGAAGAATCCTTCTCAAGGAAGGGGAAACACACATTTGGCTAATCGCCAGCTGGGCTGCTACACTGGATGCCACCACAGGATTGCCTCTTCCAGATCCTTTCTAAGAACCATAGACCACTAACCGCAAGTGCAGTCAGGGTAAGATTTGGGGTACTTGCCACAGGGCAGACCCTCAGGGCCTCTAATCAGCCAATAATTTTGTTATTTTTTTTCACCATACTGTCACTTAGACTCAGCAGTAAATAGGTGGAGGTTATAGGTTGTAAGATGATATGCTACGCTTGTGTTGAGTTGTGTATGATATACATGGTGTAAAATGGTGTGATACTTATTTTTGTATACTTATGTTTTCTGCTCACTTCTCTCATATGACAAGAGGCTGTAACTACCAGTGTGCACACCTATTCACACTAAAGATAACTATATCATTACCATCTGTCTATATTCCACTACTACACTAATAGTGGAATTCTCTATTCATCACCCTCTCATGTATCGTGACCTACTCAGCTTTGATTGGTCAAAATTGTCTTTTGTCAGCCTCATTTTTTCTACCATAGCTCCCTTGTTACCACCTAGTGACACCTAAGGGTAATAGCGCTATCCCCTTGACACTTAGACAATATTTACCACTCTACGGCATCTGTAGTCACATGAATTTCCTTATAACATCAGGCTTTTGTGTTTTTAATTTTTTTACTATATTTTCTTGCACAGGTTGTTTGTGCCACTGTGCTTTATTTTACTACGAGCGACTTGCCCGTCAAAAATGACGGGGTAATAAAAAAGTGTTGAAATGCTGTTTGTCACACAATGGGAGTCTACTGCATGCCTCAACTGCTTGCCTCGCTTTGCAAGGCTCACAGTGCAATGAGCGCCTTTGGCTTCGCGTGGCTCGCAGCTGCGGCCCTATGGGCTGCCAGCGGTGATAACTGCATGCCTCAACTGCTCGCTTTGAAAGGCTCGCAGTGCAATGAGCGCCTTTGCATGTCGCATAGAGCGCCTTAGTCCTGCCTGTCGGCTCGTGAAAATGTATCAGGTGTCAGAGCATAATAAAGTGATTTAACTTCTGAGTGTCCTATCCCTGTCAGCCAATGAGCATTATTCATAAAGTAAGGGCAGTGTAAAATATGAGTTTTTTTGTTGTTGTCATTAATAAATTAATATACCTTACCTATTAGTACTTAATATGCAGCAATCAATATCCTGAGGAGCTAACAATCCTTTTGGCTTGTTTTTTAAAATGTACAGGGAGACTGTTGACCATCTGAGGAGAAAGTGTCAGCAATGTGCTAAGTGTGCAGTGTATATAGACTGTGTGCGCGAGGGCAAATCGTTTGTTTAAAAGCGTAATGTGCAAATTAGTGTTGTGAAATCGTGGCGATAGTGTATGTCTTACGCGGGTTCGCAAGCATTTTCCGTCCTTCATAATAGGGTGGCAGTGTTTTGTTCGCTTCAGGGTCGTGTAGCCTTGTTTATATTTTTTTCGGCCGCCATTTTTTTGTTGTTGCTAAGACTATTTTAAAGTGCCAGAACTTGCCAAATTCGGCTTAAATTAGTGTATAACCACACTCCCAGACGTCCTGGCTGTCCCACCGTGCTCTGTGTGAGTTTTTTTTAAATTTTTATTGTGTTTTTTTTTGCGTGTTTTTTGTGTTTTTCTATTTGTGCGGCTCGTAACTTTTTTCTTCTTCTAAGTGCTGCATCCTTCAACTGCTCGCAGCCTAATGCAATCCCATGTTTACTAAGTGCTTGTAGCCTAAGTCCTGTGTGCTTTAATGCCTCAACTGCTTGCATAACTTTGCAAGGCTCGCAGGCAATGAGTGCATTCTGCCTAGATTCTTCTTAACTATAGGTATCACATCTGCTTTTCTCCAGCCATCTGGTAGAGACCCTGTGTTGAGTAAATCTTGGAAAATTAGATATAATGGTTTGACTATTACAGAGCCCAGTTCCCTCAGTACTCTTGGATGTATTTCATTAGGACCCGGGGCTTTATTAACATTTATTTTATCCAACCTCTTTTGCATTTCTTCCTGCGTTAACCGATTATTTGGTGTAGGTAGTGTAGCCCCATTATGTTGCAGGGTCCCAACAACTGGTACCTCCCTTGTGTATACAGAAGAAAATAACCCATTTAGCTCATCTGCCTTTTCCTGGTCACTAATTATCAGACTGCCTGTGTCACAAGTTCCTATAGCTTCCTTCCTTGCCTTCTTCCCATTAGGTAAAAAATATTTTTTAGTCTTACTCTCTCTTGCAACTCATTTTTTATTTTTTATTTTAGCCAGTCCAATAGCCCTTTTGCAAGCCTTGTTAGTTTCATTGTACTGACGTAAGCAGTCTTTCCAGTCTTGTTTTTATAATTAAAATGCCTGTTTTTTACTCTGTATCTTGATCTTTAAATCATTGTTAAGCCACATTGGATGGGATTTACTCCTTCTACTTTTATTTCCACACGGTATATGCCGATATGTATATTTAGTGAGGATTTCAATATTGTCCATTTATGTTCAATATTTTTACCTGCCAGTTTTATGTCCCAGTCTATACGTTGTATCATTAGACTGTTAAAATTTGCCCTTTTAAAATTACGAGTTTTTGTTGGCCCCTTACAGTTTTGATTTTTTAATTCAATCTCAAATGAGACAGTGTTGTGAAATTTTTCCCAAAGGTTGCCCTATTCCAACATTTGATACCATATCAATATTATTTGTGATAACTAAATCTAAGATTACCTCATTTCTAGTAGGTTCTTGTATAACCTGGGCCATATAATGATATCTGAGTGTACTCAAGAACCTGTCTCTTTTACCCATACTGCTGGTTTTACTCATCCAGTTTATTTAAGGGTAATTAAAATCTCCCATTATTAGAACTTGCCCATGCTTAGCTGCATTTCCAATCTGTAACAATAATTGTATTTCCTCACTTTCAGCTATATTTGGGGGTTTATAGCATACTCCTACTAATATTCTTTTGGAATCTTCTGCTCCGCTATTTAACTCTAGCCACAAACATTCAATATTACCACTAGTTCCAGCATAAATATCTTCTCTGACTATAGGCTTAAATTCAGGCTTAACATACAGACAAATCCCTCCTCCTTTTTTACCTACAGACAAATCCCTCCTCCCCTTTTACCATTTCCCCTATCATTTCTAAATAGGTTCTAACCATCCAGATTAACAGTCCAGCCCTACCATGTTTCAGTATCTGCAGGAAATTACATTTATTTTTATGTTTCATTTAGGGGTTAAATTGATCTCGGGTATCAATGAGTTAATGCATATCAGGCCACCCATATGGACTAGAACAGTATTGGCATTCATTTTCATAATTCTTTTTTTCATGGGTTTGCGAGTCTGATCACATATCGGTCCCCCATCCCTAATTGATTGACATGTAACCTCCATATTTTACTGACGTAATAATGATAGTCTCATTTTCTATTGGCTGAATCAAAATGGGAGGCCACAGGTTTGCTTAATTGATCATGCTCCCGCCCTGAACTGCTACAAGCCAGTGCATGGTTTACAGTTTCGGGACAGTAACTTGCAGGGGCTTGAGCAATTGAATAGCATCGTAATCGGAGATGAACGGGAGCCAGCAACACACCCACAGACATATAGCCCACTACGATTGCGTTCCGGACTTGCAATTGAATCGGGCCCTTTGAATATAGAGAAAGCTTCGGTCTGCCAATGTTTTCACAGGGTTTCTCTAAAGCTCATTAGTTTATAAGCACCGATGAGATATACTATTCTCCACTCACTACAAGGTGTCCAGGGGTGGGAGAGGAACTGTTTAGGGGGTCTGTACTTATGGGAGCCTTAATCGTTATTCTGTTCACATTGTGTATCTGCCTACTTCCATGCAGTTGTTCTTAAGGCAAACCCACAACAGCCAGTCCCACTGAATAGGGGTGGAGAGAAGCAACAATGCTAACTTTAAAAGTAAATTATTTAGATTGGCTTTTGTTTCTTCAAATACTGTTTTTATTGCTTATAAGTAACAAATTAAGTCCTACTATAGTGGTTTCTTTAAATAAACCTTGCAAATAAATCCCAGTGTCATAAATAAATACATTGAAGCATATAATTTCAGCTAATCTTCTATATAATTTTTAAGGTAGGTATCTAGATCATATATTTTTAATGCTGTATTCTGTGCCATATTGGTATATGTATTTAACCTGCCTTTGGTTTGTCTCTGAATTGTACATTTTCACTGCTTTAGTTGTGAGTTAAACCACAAGGGGCTTCCATTTCCTGACACACCCCTCCCTTACATTCCATGTTTCATATGTACTTCTGAGCAGCTGGATACTTCTGTAAGAGTATAGACAGAGGGTATGTTTTCAACACAAATGATAAACATGTTTTTCTTGGAAGTTAGAAAGTCATCCAATGGAAAGAACACCCACCCATGAAATAAATAAATGTGCACTCTGTCAGAACTCTAGGAAGAAAACAATCCTGCACAAATTTAAAGACTGCTGATCTGGTTTTGCATTATATTATATTCAAAATCCTAAAATATTGTTACAACAACAGATTTTAATAATCAGTAAAACTACTGATTATTAACATAAGGGTAAAATGTACTTTATAATCCTAACACCCTAATGTTTACAGTCTTGCTCCAATTTATATGTTTGTAATATTTCATTTATGTATATTGTATATAGCAAAGTTTTTGATTGTTGAGGGAGGAGCTGGTTACCTCTCAATGCTCTTGAGATCCAGAATATGTTTAACATTTTCACTGATTTCAACAGAGTATATTTTAACTGCAGGTATGTTTATCAACAATCAAATTAATCTAATTATAAATCATGGAGGAGATGTTTAGGCTCTCCTCATTCTGCTTTATTCATGAGGACTATCAGATAAGATCTCACCGTCCACACCAGTCCTAGGACCAGCTGATGAGAGATTCTAGTATTAAGAATAAACAACATATGAGGATACATTAACATTTCTAATCTACCTAGTGATACAGTACTCAGAAATCCTCTAACATTAAAATAGACTGTATTGGTGTTTACTGGATTGCCTGTAATCAGACTGTGAGCCTCATTCAATTGCGACTTGGCCAATTGAATAGGGCTCTATATAAGCACATAACATAATTTTTATACAGAACTTTTTACTTACTGAACTTCTATCCAAAATCAAGGTCTTCACTAAGTAAAAACTTCGGGCAAAAAATATGTTATGTGCTTATATAGAGCCCTCTTCAATTGGCAAAATTGCAATTGAATGAGGACCTGTGTAATTAACTGGATCACCTTGTCGTGGTGAAGGGGCTTGTGTACTTCGATGAAGCTTTGAGCTATACCATGTAGGGTCAGCAAAGATGGGCAGGTTATGGCAGAGAGGTCAGACAAATTGTGGTTCACTGGAGAAGGAACTGGAAAACCACTCCAGTATCTTTGCTAAAAACTTTATGGACAGGCACGACCAGCAACATAACGATATGGCACCTAAAGATCAGCCCCTCAGGTCAGAAGGTGCCTACCACATTACTGAGGAAGAGCAAAGGGCAAGTACAAGTAACACCAGATCTAATGATGTGATTGGGCCAAAGCTGAAAGGACCCCCAGCTGCATATGTGTCTGGAGGGTAAGGAAAGTCAGATGCTGCAAAGATCAATTTGGATAGGAACCTGGAATTTTAGAACTATGAACCAAGGCAAACTAGATGTGGTCAAGAATGAAATGACAAGGTTAAACATTGATATCCTGGGAATCGGTGAACTTAAATGGACTGGAATGGAAGATTTCACATCAGACAATCACCAGATCTTCTACTGTGGTTAAGCATCCCGCAGAAGAAAGGGAGTAGCCATCCAAAGCCGTGCTCGGTTACAACCCAAAAAATGACAGAATGATTTCAATTTGAATTCAAGGCAAGCCATTTAATATCACAGTGATCCAAGTCTATACTCCAACCATGGATGCTGAATAGGCTGAAATTGTCCAGTTCTACAAAGACATTCAACCCATCATAGATATAACACCAAGCAAATATGTTACTATCAGCATAGGAGATTGGAATGCTTAAGTAGGGAACCAAAGGACACCTGGAATAACTGGAAAATTTGGCCTTGGAGTACAAAATGAAGTAGGTCAGAGATTAGAATTTTGTCAAGATAATTCTCTGGTCGTATCAAACACCCTCTTCCAACAGCTTCCGGGATGACTCTGCACATGGATATCACCAGATGGACAACATAAAAATCAGATTGACTATATACTTTGCAGCCAAAGATGGAGTAGTTCTATACAGTCAGCAAAAACAAGACCGGAGCTGACTGCGGCTCAGACCATGAGCTTCTTATTGCAAAGTTGAAAATGAAACTGAAGAAAAGAGGGAAAACCATCAGACCAAGTAGATACAAAATAAATAATATCCCTTGTGAATATGCAGTGGAAGTAAGGAATACATTTAAGGGTCTAGACATGGGAGATAGAATGCATGAAGATCTTTGGACCGAAGTTTGCAACATAATCAAGGAAACTGCAACAAAGAATATCCCTAAAAGAAAGAAAAGTAAGAAGTCAAACTGGCTATCTGATGAGGCTTTGAAAGTAGCCCAGGAAAGAAGGAAAGCAAAGAGGTAGTGAAGATAAGAAAAGATTTGTTCAACTGAATGCAGAACTCCAGAGGATAGCAATAAGAGACAAAGAGACATTCTACAATGAGCGATGTAAAGAGACTGAAGAAGATAACCGAATGGTCAAGAGACCTCTTCAAGAAATTTGGGAACCTAAATGGCACCTTTCATGCAAATATGGGAGTGATAAGAGACAAAAATAGTAGGGACTTAACAGAAGAAGATCAGATAAAGAAGGTGGCAGGAATACACTGAAGATCTATACAGGAAGGATCTTAACATTAGTGATGACCTCATTAATGTGTCCAATGAGTTGGAGCCAGACATCTTGGAGAGTGAAGTGAGATGGGCCCTAGGAAGTCTTGCTGATAATAAGGCTGCAGGAGGTGATGGAATCCCAATTTAACTATTCAAAATTCTACAGGATGATGCTGTGAAAGTGTTACTTGCCTTATGCCAAGACATTTGGAAAACTCAATAATGGCCAATAGACTGGAAAAGGTCAGTCTTCATCCCAATCCCCAAAAAAGGCAGTGCCAGAGGGTGCTCCAATTATCGAACAATTGCACTCATTTCACATGCCAGCAAGGTATAATGCTTAAGATTCTGCAAGTTTGACTCCAACAATTTATGGACCAGGAACTACCAGATGTGCAAGCCAGGTTCCGCAGAGGAAGAGGCACAAGATATCAAATTGTCAATGCTGGGAAAGATTGAAGGCACACGAAGGAGGGGGCAACAGAGGCGGAGATGGATAGATGAGGTGCCTGAAGCAATGGACATGAACTTGATGGAGCTCAGAGGGGCAGTGACTGAGAGATGCACCTGTCGTGCTGTGGTCAATAGTCACAGAGAGTCAAACGCGACTGAACCACTAAACGGCAACAATCAACTGATGCCATGAATATGGGTGTGGATGTAGGCTGTTACTGTTAATGTTTAACTGTCTGAGAATAGATTATTTATATCTACACATTTAAAAGACCAATGGGTCGATCTGGGCAAAAAAAAAGACTGCCCAACTGCAGGAGCTTTTTTTGAGCAGATAACATAGCGATCAAAATCCAATCTATAGCAAATCCCACTGTAAAATGGTGACCACAAATCAGGTCTGATGCTGTTACGGGCCCCACTCAGTACTGATGCAAAGACTGCTAAGCTGTCAGCTCAGTAGACTGTACAGCAGTGCGGCACAGTTCTAACAGTCCACCTTCCCCATCCATCTAAATAAACCCCTTCCCATGATAGGGGACGTGATAAGTCGCGACCTACAACGGCTAATCACACCAATCGATTTACTAAAAGATGAATCGTGGTAATGCCCGATGTAACACTGTGTCCACCTCTTTACATATCACAATCAGAATAGTGCTTGCATGTTATAGGCAAACCTAGAATGATTGGCAATATGTCACCAACAACAAAATATCTTATATATATATATATATATTAATAACGTTAACGCACTACACTAGCTATTTAAACCTTATGAGATTAAGTATCCCCGGGAACCCAGCAATACCAGTAAGGGTCCAGTAGGACCCCCCACCGCAAAGCACAATCATTAATCCCATTGAGTAGCGAGTTAAGCTTAGGTACCATCATGGTCCATAAGACTCTCATGGTTATAGAATAGTATGCAGTTGGGTTCCACTGAGACTAGTGGTATAGGTGTTAATTTTAGGTGCCATGGGGTCTATAGGGATCCACATGGTAGCATACCATGGGGGTCCTTATGGACCTCTAAAGTAATGTATTAATGTTAAGTAATATGGGCTCCATAGGGACCGCCATCGTAATAGTATACCATGGAGGTCATTCAGGATCCCCATGGTAACAGGGTTACATTTAGGTGCCATGGGGGTCAATATAAATCTTCATGGGAAAAGGTTAATATTCTGTGCCATGGGGGTGCTTAGAGACCAACATTATTATAGAGTAGGGACCTCCATGATAAAGACATTTTATTACATGTGATGCTGATATTCAGTCCCTGTACATTGTAGTGTATAGACATATGTAAGGATAAGTAAATAAGTTTATTAAAATATTCTTTTATTAGGAACCTAAAGGACATGCTGGTACATAGTTTCTTTAAGGAAAATAGACCTACAAATACATGGTTAAATCCACCAATTGGGTGTTTCAGGTGTGGAAAGTGTAAATTTTGTAAATATATCAAACCGACAAAAATTTATGAGCATCCACACAGTGGTGAAACCTTTACGTTAAAGGACTTTTCAAACTGTTGCTCTACAAGCGTGATATATGTAGCCACATGTGTATGTAATAAAATCTATTTAGGAAAAACGCGGCACCAGCTGCGTAGACGCATAGGGGAATATATATATTCCATCAAAAAAAATCTAGATACACCCCTAGCACGCCATGTTAAACATTACCACAGGGGAAGAAGTGACGTTTTGACCTTTACAGTACTTGAAAGGGTACATTTGGGCCCTAGACAGGGTGACCTAGATAAAAAAACTATTACAGCATGAAGCTCGGTGGATCTATAAATTGAAAGCATTGACCCCTAAAGGTCTCAAGGAGGGCTTTACTTTCTCCTCCTTTATTTAATTGGAATATACTTTTAGTCCTCCACCAACCACCTTAAGTCATTATATATATCATACAGGTGATATCATCAAGTGGGGTCTATTATCCCCTTTTATCCAATATATTCTAAGCTTTAGATTAGATATTGGGATCCATGGTTCCTCTCCCCCTCCCCCCTTTCTTTCTTCAGAAAGAGGGATCACCATTCGTAAGAACCATTCGCAAGAATGTTTCTTTCTCACTCTCACCTCAGGGATCACCATTCGTAAGAATGTTTCTTTCTCACTCTCACGTCAGTGTATGGTTTATTTTCCATACACTTCAAGTTATTTTTAATAAATGTTAGTGACACCACACACTAATTTATATATTTAGTTTGATATCAAACACACCCACATGCATCACAATTCACATCATCATAATACCTTCCATCCTCTTATATTATTAAAGATGGCAGGATACCAAGCTCACTTCCTAAGCACCTCTATTATGGACATATACATTCTCTTATTTTGGGGAAAGATATTTTGGGACGTTTCCATTTCGTTAATTTTTCACCTCATGGTCACTTCACATATGGATATGGAGATACACTTCTCTCACATTGGAGAAAAAGTAAATTTTGGAACTGGATTTCATTCACCTGAGAAATATATAAGCACACATTGATACCCCCTAAAAAGTCTGACTGTAGAAGTCTCCTCTTGCCCTCCCCTTACCTCTCTATGTATCTTACAAAAAGTTAACAACATCAGTTCTATGTACCTACCTCATATACAAACTGGGGTTGTGCATCAAGCTCCTCCTTCTTTCCTATCTGTATTACAATCTAAATAGCGGAATAGCTATTTCTGTTTCCATTTCTGTAGTTTCTCTTATATATATATATATATATATATATATATATATATATATATATATATATATATATACTAGAGTCATCATCATCTCTTTTAACATATACATATGTATACATTACAATTATAGGTGCTTACAATCCCCCACAATAAATTATGATTAAGCTTAGTATCTCATACAGATTCTAAGAGTCAAAACAAAAACATTATTCCTCTTGTGTCAATCTTTTATAAGAAATTATGCTAAGAATTTTGCATCACAAGAATCTCATTTCAATAGTCACACATACTCTCTTTGCAATTTCTTTTACTCTAGCGCACTCACAGCATATTGTGAGCATCATGCTATTCCTTCTATAACCAGAGAGGGCGCTTTGACGTTACTGTGCATGTCCCATAATAAACAATTGGTCGCCATGGAGATGGCAACATTTAAAAAGGGCTCCAACGGCCTCAGCAGGCTTACCCTTGAGAAAGACGTCTGATGACGCCGAAACTCGTCGGCTTTTGATGACGTAGCCTGTCCCTACGCATAGGGCACGCTGGCATTTATTCCTACAATACTGTGTGCATGTGTTTAGTGTGTGTGGTTACCCTCCCTGTCCTTATCCAAATGCCTGAAAGATAGCATATGTGCTGTGGTGGAAGGTTTCCTGAAGGATATTGGTTCTCTAGTATGACTGATAGAGCACAGTTTCACTATCAGTAGGCAGTTTGCTTCTATTAGGCAGTTAGTTTGTTGAGAGCTTATGTGATAGCTCTATTCCCCTAGAAGGGGTTTATGCAGTGAAAAGAGCGTTCCCAGAGTGAAAAACCTTGGGTAGTTTCTCTCAATACTTACTGTTATTCTCTCCTTATCCTATATTCCACAACTGCCTATCAGTCAGTAGGAACCCTAACTAACCTTTGAAAGGACTAAACTAGGAGGACCACACACCAGGCTGAATTAACATTCATCAACACCCTGACACAGAAGTAATAGGAGAGATAAGAATACCCCTCTATTAAGAGTTTGATATAATTTTCTAGTGGTTAACTTATCTCATACAACCTAGCCTTCTTTTAATCTTTTTGTTCCAATCCTGGATTTTTTTTATGAGTTTTTAATTCGCCGTTGTTACCCTAGCCTAATAAAAGAATATTTTAATAAACTTATTTACTTATCCTTACATATGTCTATACACTAGTAAGAAATTTGGTAGCAAATACCATAGGAACTAGCATTCCTGGGTTCTAACACTGTACATTGTAGTATATTTTATATTTAAATCAAATAATAAAACAAAATTATACCTATTGATATACAGCATATATTAATGGATAAATATTGGTTATAATATCTTATTTAAATATAAAATATACTGCTAACGGGTAAGCTAGGTATAACACTGATAACCTGTTAAGCTAGGTATAACACGAGAGAAGATGCTTTAATATTTAGCACAATAAGCTGAGTAGCTGCATCGTGAGTTAACAAGGGTTATCATGAGTGCTTTAGCACCAGGTATGCATTACAACTCGCTCCCCCCCCCCCCCCATATCATCTTAAACCATCTTTTTTTTGCATTGTTTCCTTTTTTTTCTTTGCAAACTTTTACATCATTATAGGGAAGATTAAAGGGTGCTTCATTGGAAACAGAGTTAATGATAATGGGATATTTCGAGTATAGGAAAAAGTGTTTTCCGTATTGTGGAGAAATAAAATGGACTTTGTATTGTAGAAGAGAGAAATGCTGACCCCCACTCTATAGAACAGACTTGGGCCGCATGGGAAGTGTCTAATGGTCAAATGAAGCCCCCAGTTTGCATGTTGCTAACCAATGCTTTAGACGCTGTGATGCCTATTATAATTAAGTTTTCATGACTCTAAACTTGATTATTTCCCTCCATATTTGGCCTTGGGCTTCTCCCATCTTTTTCAAACTGTGACAGCAGACTTCCCTGCAACTACCTAGTCACTGCTCAGCGAGTGACAGAATTTGGGGAGATGTGCAACACTTTCTGTCAGTTTAAAAATGATAGAAGGAGCTCCAGACTAAATATGAATACAAGCCTTTTCAGTGCAAGTTCTCAGACAATCTACATTTACATAATAAATTGAAAAGTTGCTTATACTTATCTTCTCTATTTAGAAGTCATGAAACTTGCTCATAACTGTGTTCTTATTATTTAAATAATTTGATTTATTTTTATTTAATTTGTTTTATATTTAATTAATTAAGTTAAATAATATTTAATTTGTTTTTATTTATTAAATTAGCTTAATTTCTACTTAAATAGTTTTAATTTTAATGTATTTAATTAGGTTTATTTTAATTAGGTTTAATTTATTTTAATTAAATAGGTTAATTTACAATTAATTATTTAGTTTTTATATTTATTTATTTCATAATGATTACTTTATTTAATTAATTACGTTTGTTTTAACAATGGCTGCAGAGAATCAATCGAAAACTAGAGATATTACACAAATACATATTTATACCTTAAAGGGACTCTGTGAGCATAAAATCAAATTGTTTTTATATTTGTTCTTAAAGAGCATTAAAAACTGGTTAGAACTTCTGCTAGCTATTGTTCTAAACTAAATGATTCCTGAGATTTTAAGCATTGTTTTGCTCTGTTATTATGAAAATGATTGGCTGCTAAATACTAATTAGCGTCTTTGTGTTAATTAGTAAAATAGTCTCATTGTATCTTTGGTGGAAAAACTATTTGCTCCAATGTTATCATGCAGTTAGATATATTTGCCCACATTTATCATGCACTCTGTCCTATAAATCAGCATATTGTGCTACACATTAGCACAAAGAAGTCTTGCAAATAATGCTGATTATCTCAGGATTACATGTGCCCAGTTTTCCTTAGAAATGCAAGGGTTGTTAGTATCCCTTTAATTCTTTCATAGACTAGCAAGGGAAGATAATATGATGGAAATGCACAAATATAATAGGCCATATAATAATTATAATACTAGTACATCTGTTTTTTTTTTACATTTTTATACTAAAATGTCTCCTTAAAAAAGGCAATAAGAGATGGTCTATGTGCTCAGAGCTTGATAAGGTTATGTGGGGACAAAATATTTCCAGACTTAAGAGTGAGCCATCCTGTCTGTAACCTCTATGCAGGAAGCTTGACAAAGAGGACAGGTTGACAGCTGTGGCAGGTTAACAGCAAAAGCTTTGGGGAGAAAAACAAAGTAAAAAGTACAAACAGCTATTTATCAGAATAAATTATTTTTGAATCATAATGCACATGTGATGGAAAGTGAAGCACAGGAGAAACTCAAGTCACATTCTTTTAAATTGTGATATAAATAGTAAAAACATAGATCTATCTATTGCTATCTGAAAGCTCTAAGAAATATATATATGTGTATATATATATTTATTTATATATATATATATATATATATATATATATATACATTACAGCCTTATTAAATTGCGATTTAGCCAATTGAATAGGGCTCTATATAAGCCAGTAGCATATTTTTTTACAGAAGTTTTTAGTTAGTGAAGACCTTGCTTTTGGATAGAAGATAACTAACTAAAAACTTCTGTAAAAAAAATATGCTATGTGCTTATATAGAAACCTATTCAATTGGCTGTATCACAATTTAATAAGGCTGATAATCTGTACATGGTGATATGAAGTAGTTCCTATAGAGGCTTCCAAAAGGTAACAGAATTCCATAAAGCACAAATTTACAGAACATTGAAATATGAAGAGTGAGGACCATGGTGTGCTAGGAGGTTCCGATCAAAATTCTCTGCAGCATTGGAGTTAATTTTAGGTTCGGGAGGGGGGTCCTTTAAGTGTACTGTCTCTTTAACTGCTGCTATGGCACTTGGCAAAGACTTTAAAAGCCTTTACAAGTGGCCCTTGGTACCTGTAATATTCTTAATCTTTTTGTAGTTAGGGCACTAACCTAGTTTGCGAGTGATCCCAAAATTCTTATTACTCCATTAGACTTTGCCACCCAAACTCTATGCTAACTCACAATTTTTTGACAGTGCAAAAAATAAGGATTTTTCCTTGCTTTTCAGCTTTGTTGTGCAGTGCACTTGTAGCAGTCACTTGTGATTAACATACCTAGATAGGCTTTATTGTGCTTCTACAGCACTCATAATTAATTTTGCTGGGGATTAACATAGGGCCCATAGTAAAGCAGGGAAAATTTCAAAAAGCTTGCTTTTATTTAGAAAATACATTTAAATGACTTTTAGACGTCCATGATATTTTATGAAGATTGCATATATTAGGGGGAGGTGTGTTTACATTTTTGCAGGAAGACTTATAGTTATTGTTATCGGCTGCTTGCTTCTCCCTTCTCACCCTTCCTTTTTTTTGTTCAGTAGAAAATTCTATATACTAAAAGCTATCAGGGGGAGCTCAAGTCAGACCATATGAAAACTGTATACAGAGTTTAAAAAAATGAAGAGGTCTCTAAAATCATATGGCTAATGAACATAAAACTGCTACTGCTGTTAGTTTGTTACATACATCACAGAATGTCAGAGTTTTCTTAAAATATACCAGTAATTTAAAGTAAGTGGATAACGATATACAGCATTTCAGTTCATATATGTAATATCATACTAACTTACATGTTGTATATAGAAGTATACTATATTCAGACACATGATTTATATGTTTACACTTTTGTAGTCACAATGTATCACATATTCATGATATATCATTAGTGACCTGTTTCCACACTGTGCTTAAAGAAATTAGATTTTGTAAAAGAAAAACCACATGACATGATTAATGTGATCTGTTGAAGGACTAAACGCAATAATTACAGAAGACTCTCTTTTCTCTAATCCCCTGGATACGTTAGGTTAGAAAAGTAGCAAACCACAATGTGCTACATTATAAGGTTTGTAGTTACCATGTAATAGATATATCATTACTTATCACTACTGCTGCCCCATATGGACTTCAATAATGTTTCAATTCTATGCCAATTTTTCTCAAGACTTGAGTATAAACTAAACTATGTACATTTGCATCACAAGAGTGGCCAGTTAGTTGTCTCTTGAGTCCTAGTCAGGGATGGTGAAACCATGTCACAGGGCTATATGTAGCCACCTACTTGATTTCCTGTGAACCTCATGTTTTGGCCAAATACATGAGCAATTTAAAAAAAATAAGATTTCATTAAAATGGCCCCATCCATTTATCCCAATTCCTTTACAGATCTTGCAATAGAGAGACAAATTGACACATTCCAGAACTCAGGAAGAACCAAAGCGTTTAACATTTACAATTCATTAGTTGTAATACAGCACATGTAATATATATATATATATATATATATATATATATATATATATATATATATATATATAAAATATAATATATTGATTTGTAGTTGTTATAAAATAAATGTAGGCCGAACTAACAGGAATTTAAAAGTTCTAATTTTAGAGCACTTAGGATGTATAGAAAAGAAATTCAAAAGCCATCCAATAACCAAACATTTATTGGAGCAATTAAATTTGTAGTAATATAATACGTTGGTGAGAATTGAAGAGGAGGTGACAGATTAAACAAGTTAGTTTAGAGAGAGAGTTATTGAACTAAAAGATTTTAAAACTGAATTTGAAATAACTATCTTTATAACTGATATTTTTTCCAGATGCTTTGTATGGTCTCTTTGTAGGATCTTAATATCTAAAAGTTGTTTTGTATTGAAGTGCAATGGACTTTACAATTATGTAGAATTTTTAATTTTTATATTTTTACTTGTTTTTTGGATATTTTTATTGATTTATATTTTAATACATATTTTTGTTAATATAATTTTTTTATATTTCATACAGATTTGTATACATAACATTAAACCTTATGTAATGTTTGGTTGGATATCTATGTATCAGGAACTTCTCCAGACAGCAAAACGTGGCAGAGCAAGGACAAGGTGAGATACAGCCTGTGTGACAGTGAGCTTTGTGTCAATGGGTATTGCGTGCTCTGCCAGGGACAGATATATGCCATGTGTCTACACCCTTAAGATCCTGTCCTTCCAGGACCAAATGAGTGATTCTAACACCTGACCATCTCCACCTGGTGCTCATAAGTAGGGAATTAAACTAAGCTTGTGTGCTCAGTCATTGAATTATAGCTCATTGACCCAGTATATTCCTAATATGTCTAGTATTTGACCTTAGCCTATTGTTTGCTTTTGCCTTTATTGTCTTCCGCCTGCACCTGACCCCTGGACTGTTTTACTTCATTTACAGCCCTTTACACTATAATTGTCTTGTAAGAGACTTTGGCTGTATCACAAATAGTCTCTCAATTACTCAGTTTTTAAGGGTTGCTGCTCAATGAAAACAGAAATTGTCTGGAAAAATTGAGCCCAACTAAGTAATCAGGAGAAAGTCATACAGCAAGTTTTTAATTAGATAAAATACATTTTGATGCCTCTGTTGGGCCCTGGGGAAATCCATGATTATATATATATATATATATATATATATATATATATATATATATGTATATATATAATCCGTATCTCACAAAACTGCAAAAGTGTGTAAAAAAACCCTAACATTTTTGTAAATATTTTATTATATCTTGTCATGTGACAACACTGAAGAAATTACACTCTGCTACAATGTAAAGTAGTAGCATGGTTAAATCCAAGCACATGTGCTCAGACTGCTGTGGGGCAAAACCCAAAAACCAAATAAATTATCTTTCACAAATAAAACACCCATACAATACATTCTCTATATGTAAAGATTCCCTTTTGGTTTTTATATGTCTTTTTTACGAATTACTATTTATAATGTCTATGGAATCTTTCTTCATCAATCTAGGTTTGCTTATCCACTGAGTGTGGTACCTAAAAGAGGGTCAGGTAAATTTAGATTGAGTTACCTTGCTATTAAATTAGAAATGGCTGAGTATTACGAGCGAGAGACGCTATTTCGTATACCAGTTCGCAGCCGTCGGACTTGCATGCTCGCACGCAAACAATTAAGCAATCTTGTAGTTGAGGGTTCAGATGGAGCCAATGGAAAAAGAGATTGTAAGTGTTACGTCACTGAAAAAGGGGAGGGTAGATTTCCAAGTCCTACGTGCTTCAAGTATAGTCTGAGATCGGTCCAAGAGGCCAGAAATAATGCAATGATAATAAAGCAGTAAATATGATATTCTAGAGCACACGTTGGCCTTTGGGCTCCATTTGCTTGTTATGTGCTTGCTCTCGAGGGACCAGGTTGCACTTTAATAGCTGAATTAAACAATTAGCGGTTATGGGCTAATATGACTGCCATGAATCAGCCAGTGGCCATATTGGATTTGGCGTGAACTATGCTGGGGCCATTTTGTGACTGGCAGCAGTGGCCATCTTGGGGCTGGGTTATCTTCCACATGCTGTTGCCATGTGGAAGAACAAAAGGTTTGGGCTCACAGAGCCACTGCTTGTGAATGGTATGGGATAGGGGAATGAGTAGGGGGTTCCACTGTCACCATTAAATAAAGTCAGCATTACTGCATAAAATGGATTGACGTGGAAAACCTGCCCAACCCTGATACCATGTGGGAATGGGGAAATATGTTATGGGTTATAATATGTTAGTATTATATTGTATATTGTATTATGGAGTGAAACTAATTTTTAATTAGTCAACCCTCGCCCATTGTATAAACTCTCAGTCAGGATTGGCCATATGGTCCTTAGTGTAAACAAAGGAGATAGCAGAACAAAGAGATTTGCCAGACTGCCAGGCACCGTAGGACAATGGTATAGTACAGGGTCTTCCAGCCTCAATACTAGGGCCATAGGCCAGGGCAGAGATGTCTCTCTCTTGGGAGCTAGAGCCCAAATGAATTAGTTAGCCCCACCTAGTGGGTGGACCTGGGAGGAGTCTCATGGTTTCCACGTAGGGACCCTGCATAATTGGCCAGAGGCAGTTAGGGGCTGACTAAAGGTAGCCCCTCCTGGTAATGTTGTATGCCTGTTTAAAATATGTTGTTTTCCAAATAAAGTTGTTCATAATTTTGATCAAGACTTTGTGTGCAGGTGTATTATTGACCCAGGGGCATATGCTGGTAGAGGAGATCGTTTCTGACTCCCTTCCAGGTTTCCCAGGCACAATACCGAAAGCTGAGACTTATGCTCTTGCATCTACAAAAACTGTCCATTGGTCTGGAGCCACCCAAACTTAGGTCTAAAACCTACAGGAGATAAGAGGACTAGGATTCTCTATACTCCATCATCATTGTAGGTTGTGACAATGACAGTTACCAGATATGTGTTAACATGTAGCTCCAATTTAATGAGACTGTTAACTAGATAATTAGAAAGGCAAGAGCTTTGCCAGCTAAATATTTTTTCAAGTCAGCATTTTGGTTGCTTCCTGCTCAACCCTTGATCCGCACCCCATGCTTTCTCTCCTTTTACAGAGCTCCTGTATTGGAGACGGATGCCTTCCGATTGAATACTCAATATTATGTTAATATTTCAGAGCCTTCAGTATGTGTTGTTCAGTTTCCTTCTCCCCCAATGTTTTTATTTTGTAGGCCCTGCTTTGCATGAATGATAAAAATTGGTTTGTTTTTTACAAAAACATTAGAAAGACCCTTTTCCTCCCTTCCAGGGCATAACTATGGATTGCCAGAGCATGTGTAGCTGCTGATCTGTCTAGCACAGTGATTTGTCTTGGTACAACACAAAGATATAGATGGGAAGAATGTAGGTATTTTCTGAGGATGTATATATTTTCTGTGCAACCCTCTGTCCAGAGAGTATGGGTTCTTGAACTCCTTATTCAAGTCCTTCTACTGTTAATGGTAGTGTTTCCTTATGTTTGTGGGAAGACACCAATACCACTAGTTGCTTTTCTACAGCAGTTCAAACTATTAACAGCATATCAGCCTTATCATAGCCATTTATTCATCTCCTGGGTAGATATATCTTATGCAATCTTGCATACAGCAAAGTATGTCACAGGTTGCTGATGCTCTCTGTTGTTTCTGTGGGTCAGACCCAGGAAATAGTACCATGCAACCGCAATCAGCACTGTTTGGTGTGTTGTGGAGCTAAACTGAAGTGGGAGAGATACAGCTGAAGAAAATGGAGAACCCTTTAAAGGAAGTAGTGCTAACATTAAAAAGTAAATACAAATATGTCCTGACCAATTTTCAAATATTTCAGATTTTTTATTTCCTAGATTTTACAAATATTTTCTAAACATGATATTTTGTGAAAGCATTACAGTGAACATTTAATATCTGCCTAGAAGCTTTTGTACATTAGCATGTTGTGGCTCACATACGTTAGTGCTTTCTTCCATTATTATGTAGTTTCCAGTGCAGGAAATGTTGATGTTGCTAGAATGACATTTCACCTGTACTTCCCCTACACTGCTTTCAAGCTCTTACATGCTGACACTTTGTTAGTTAATTGATACAAATCAAACATGCATAAAATGATGATAACCTTCACACTAAAAGTAAGCACAAAACTATTAACTCTGAGCAGATGTTAGCATCAGTATTGTTCATGCTGCTGATGAAATATAGATCATTGCCAGTCCTATTGGTTTTGGTACATATATGTATCATAATAGAAATCAGCAACAACTCAATACAGTACAACTCTAAACACTGCAATGGTATCAGGTGAAACATTTTGTATATGTATCATCTGTTATAACCTAAGAGGAACAAGGATCTCTAATACCTAACCAGTATAATTTTAAGATTCAAAGGTGTGAATGCATAAATCTCTTTTCATCTTCTAAGCATATTGTATCTACTTAACAAATTGAAAGTTATATGAATAACAATGTTAAAACTGCATGCCATGTCAAACTGAGGGGCTACATTGCTTACACCGAACAAAACAGTATTACCCAGAATACACCCAAAATATACCTAATTTATGATTACTACAGTTTACTGCTGATCTGATCTCGTAATAAATATGGAAAACGTGATAAAAGGGTAGAAATTTAAATAGTAAATACTAAATACCATAGATACATTTTAGGAATTAAAAATTTCCCTCCTGACTCTTTAGCTAAGCAAAGATTTTTCTTTACCCCACTTCAAGCTCTCTACTCCCAACACAGCCTTCCTTCCATTTAAACAAAATTTACACTCCATTTGCAAACCAAAACCCTCATTAAATTTGTATTTTGCCAATTGAATAGGGCTCTATATAAGCACATAACATATTTTTTTAAAGAAGTTTTTACTTAGTAAGCATCTATCTAAAAGCAAGGTTTTCACTCGCTGTACCTTCCACCTCTTACCCCCTGTCCCATCCCTCCAATTCTCATCCTTTCAAGTGCATACAATCCGCCTCTTCTCACCTATCTCTCTACGTGTTGCACTGATCTATCGCCCCCCTGGCACTCCCTCTCAATTTCTTGATCACTTTTCTGCCTGGCTCCTTCACTTTCTCTCCTCCAATGTTCCTTCACTGGTACTTGGAGATTTTAACATTCCCATTGACACTCCCACCTCCCCAGCAGCAGCCAAACTGCTTGCACTCACCTCTTCCCTCGGCCTCTCACAACTAACAGATTCTTCTACTCATCATGCTGGACATTCTCTTGACCTTATCTTCACCAACCTCAGCACAGCCTCCAACCCAGTCACCCATCCACTCCCTCTATCTGACCATCACTTACTTACCTTTAACCTCACCGCTTCTTCCTCCCACCACCCCTCTCCTACCCCTGCCACCATCACGAACAGAAACCTGCTAGCACTTGACCCTACTCAGCTCTCCATTAATATCCAACCCCTTCTCAGCCCCATCACCTACCTCAACTGCCCTGACACTGCCTTCTCACTTTACAACTCTACTCTCTCTTCCATCCTTGATACCCTTGCCCCCATAACCACACGAAGACGCTCTCGCTCTCTTCCACAACCTTGGCACACAACTCAAACACGATACATCCAGAAATGCTCCCGCACCGCTGAACGGCTCTGGAGGAAATCACGCACCTCTGCAGACTTCCTCCACTACAAATTTATGTTACGCTCCTACTCCTCTGCCCTCAACCTCGCCAAACAACACTACTTCACTTCACTAATATCAACCCTATCCTCTAACCCAAAGCGTCTGTTCGCAACGTTCAAAACTCTCCTCCACCCACCACCTCCTCCCATCCCTTCCTCTCTCACAGCTGAAGACTTTGCCAACCATTTTATTCATAAAATCGAAAATATCCGCAATGAACTCTCATCTCACAGTGGCTCACTCACTCTACCGTCTCAACTATCCAACCTAACCCACTCTTCTCCCTCCCCCAATCCAACAGCCACTTTGAACTGCTTTGCCCCAGCTACAGAGGATGAAGTCGCTAGCCTGCTATCATCCACTCGCCTCACTACATGTCCCCAGGACCCTATTCCATCTCAGCTCATCACTCCCCTCTCTACCACACTAATCCCAGCTCTCACACACATTTTCAACCTTTCCCTAACTACCGGCAAGTTTCCATCTTGTCTAAAACACGCCACAATTACACCCATCCTCAAAAAGTTCTCATCTAACTCTGACATTGCTTCTAACTACCGCCCTATTTCTCTACTTCCTTTGGCTTCCAAACTGCTCGAGCGGCTCGTCTATACCCGCCTTACCAGCTTTATCTCCTCTAACTCCTTTCTTGACACCTTCCAATCCGGCTTTCGGCCCCAACATTCCACTGAGACAGCTCTCACTAAAGTCACCAATGACCTGCTTACTGCCAAGTCAAAAGGTCACTTTTCTATTCTCCTTCTTCTAGATCTCTCTGCTGCCTTTGACACTGTTGACCATCCACTTCTACTCCATATCCTCTCCTCCCTCGGTATTCAAGACACTGCTCTCTCGTGGTTCTCATCATACCTTCAAAATCGATCATTCAGTATCTCTTTCTCTGACACCTCTTCTTCTACCTACCCCCTGTCTGTTGGCGTACCACAAGGATCTGTACTAGGCCCGCTCCTCTTCTCCATCTACACTTCCTCACTTGGTACCCTTATAAACTCTTTTGGGCTGCAATATCATCTCTACGCAGATGACACCCAAATCTACCTCTCAGCACCAGATCTATCCCCCTCTCTTCTAACATATGTCTCCAACTGCCTCTCTAGTATATCCTCTTGGATGTCCACCCACCATCTCAAACTCAACATGTCTAAAACTGAACTCCTAATCTTCCCTCCCTCTCCCACAGCTTCAATTCCTCACATCTCTCTTACTGTCAACAATGACATCATCACCCCCTCCTCCCAAGCCCGTTGTCTTGGGGTTCTTTTGGACCCCGCCCTGTCCTTCATCCCTCACATACAATCACTAACTAAATATTGTCTTCTACATCTAAAAAACATCTCCAGAATTCGCCACTTTCTTACACAGGACACAACTAAAATCCTTATACACTCTCTCATCATCTCTCGACTGGACTACTGCAACTCGCTTCTTGCTGGCCTCCCCACCACCCGACTATCTCCACTTCAATCCATTATGAATGCCTCTGCTAGACTCATCTTCCGTACACAACGTTCAGTGTCGGCATCACCTCTCTGTCAATCTCTCCACTGGCTTCCCATAGCCTCCAGAATAAAATTTAAAATCCTGACCCTTACTTTCAAAGCCCTCAACAAGTGCACTCCCCCATACCTTTCTGGTCTCATCTCCAAATACTCCCCCACACGCCCTCTTCGCTCTGCTAATGACCTTCTTCTTTCCACAACTCTTGTCACCTCTTCTCATTCTCGCCTTCAGGACTTTTCTCGTGCTGCCCCTATTCTCTGGAACTCCTTGCCTCGCTCCACCAGACTATCCTCCAACCTCAAATCATTCAAATCCTCTCTAAAAACACATCTCTTTAAAGAAGCGTATCACCTCTCACCCTAACACACTCTCAAATCTCTCTCCCTCCTTTCCCTCACACAATACCTTTAAGGTGTAAGTCTGCGAGTTTCAATCCCACAAGGTGTTTTAGGAAAAGCACCATGGACACTGGATTCCAAACTCAAAGACAGGGCCCTCCTTGTTTTACTATGTGTTAACTTGTATGTATCTTTGTCTTGAACTTATCTTATGTACTGCGCTACAAAATATGTTGGCGCGTTATAAATAAACGATAATAATAATAATAACAACTAAAAACTTATTTAAAAAATATATGTTATGTGCTTATTTAGAGCACTATTCAATTGGCCAAAGCGCAATTGAATGAGGGCCCAAGTATTTATCAATGTCATACACATCTGGTAAACTTAAAGCTTAGTTGAGTATTTAGGTAGGGGGTTTGAATACACCTGAGAAATACTGATCTGTGTAAGAATAATACGATGTGTTGTGCTTGGGGCTGCTTCTTTTCCAGCAAGCAGAACAATAGGACTGATTACTTTTCTTGTACCATCATCCAATCAACAGATTAAGTATTAGCACTTAAAAGGCAGTCTTAAAAAGTAAAGGAAAAGGGAAACATACTAGGAGACCGTGAAGCCACTCTACTAAAATTGTAGAAGGGACAGTGTGTCAGGGCCCACTCCCAGATTCAATCTTATGGCTTAGCAGGACTACGGCAAGTACTACAGTCTAGTGCCAAAGTGTTCTAGAGACAAACCAGTCAAAAATACTTCTCCTAGCCTTTGATTCTGTTTTTCCTGATTGTTGTTGTTAAGCCCCGGACTTTCTACCAGCCAATCACACCTCATCTAGGACTATTTATTGCTGCTCTGGTCTCCCTTCAGTGCCAGTTGTAGGTTCACGCGACTGGGAGTACTATTGCTCCTGCTTCATTCTTGTTCCCTATTGGACTGATCTTTTGCTGCTGACATGGATTGTTACTGACATTGTTGGATTTCTGCCAGCCCCTGATCTTTGGCCTGTCTGACCATTCTTTGCCTCTTACTTTGTGCTTGTCGTCCTCTGGTACTATACTCCTGAAGGGTTTCACCCGGACAGCACTGACATTACAAAAGGTCTATATTGGACCCAGGCAGAGTAGCCATGGCACTGTCATTGTAGATATTTCTTCTGGGGGGTTCTTAAAGCCAAACTACTACAATACAAGGCATGGAGAATAAGGAATATGTTTATTAAAAACACTTCTCTAATCTGTGCTCTAAACTTGATCAAATCTCTGGGGCCCTCGCCAAACACTTTACTTGACTGGAGTTAACAGCTGCCTGTCCACTGATCCAGCTTTGGTGCAAGTGGCAGTATCACAATTGCCTAAAAATCCTTTCACGGCATTTCCTAGCCCTGTGATCAACTTGTCTGCCGAGGTTTCATTCAATATTTTTCCATACAATCGTATCTCCAGCTGGCACTTTTCACCACCCATCGGGCATGTGTAGCATATGTAATATTCTTGCTTACAGATGAAGCTTTCACCTGGGCAATACTACACAGGGAGAGGAATTCACCCATTGTCATTGACTCTCTGGTCGTACCTCTGCTAATGCATTGTATCTCCAGTGGGCTGGGGGGGGGGGGGCTGCTTAAAATGCCATAAAAAGTGAACTTCTCTGTCAAAAGTATCAACCTTCAAATTGGCAAATCATTTCCAAAATCCTTCTGAGACTATCTCCTTACCTACTGAGGAACCTATGTAAATCGGCTCCACTCATCTCTCTAAGGTAGAGCGAATTACAAGACACGCTTAAAGCCTGTCTGTGCCGTTATAAACCAAAATACATTTTTGCCGAACCTGTCCTATTCGGCTGAGAAAACACCACGTTTACTAGTTAATGAGGGGCAATTGCTAGACTTATCCTCATTAGTCCCTTCATCTACTACATTTCAACTCCTGGTACCAGCTACCCTTCCTCTGAGGCCTCAACAAATTGAAACTGATGCTCTTATTGATTCTGGCTCTGCAGGAAATTTTATGTACTATCAATTTGCCCAAAACCATTCAGTGCAACGTTCTACCACACAGCAAGCCTTGACACTACAATCCATTGATGGACCTCCTTTGGGCTCTGGAAAGGTTGGACTTGAGACTAATCAGTTAAAGATAAGAGTGTGCCTCTTCCACCAAGAACACATTCAACTAAATATTCTGTCTCACTCTACCTGTCCAATAATTTTGGGGCATCCCTGGCTCCTTAAGCATAATCCTTAAATTGTGTAGATATGTGTATAACAAAGGTTGTTGATAAATAGAAACCTATTAGATCACATCCATGGCTACAAAATATTGACAAAGATCTATGAGGAGCCTATAACTTAGTATGCATCAGGGAAGGAGACAAGTGGAAAATTGCTTTCAATACCCGAGATGGACATTATGAATATACCATAATGCCGTTTAGCCTATGCAGTGCTCTGGCTGTGTCTCAATGTTTTTTTAATTACATTATTTTCGACTGGTTATACAAACCTTTGGATGACATATACATTTTCTCATCTGATCTAGCCACACATAGACTGTTTTTTAGGTATCCACAGTTTTGTTTTTAGGTATCCTGATGAAATCAAAATGAATCCAGCAGTATTAGAGTCGCCCCTACCAACTGATCTCAACTGCATACAGAGATTCATTGTTTTGTGGAACTATTACAGACATTTTATACATGTATTCTCAAATATTTTAGCACCTATCACTGCCCTTACCTGTAAAGGTGGTAATCTGTGATTTTGAGGTTCAGGAGCTCACAAAGCCTTCAGCAAACTAAAATCAGCTTTTATTTCTGCACCATTCCTGATACATCCTGACACCACTAAGCTGTTTGTGTTAGAAGTAGATGCCTCCGAAGTTGGTGTGGGAGCAATACTGACACGAATGAGAACTTTTGGGAGCCAACACCAACCATGTACATTCATGTATAAAAAAAATTCTCATCTGCAGAAAGGTATTATGATGTCAGTAACCAAGAATTATTGGCCATTAAGTTAGCGTTGGAAGAATGGAGGCATTTGCTTCAACACTAATTCTGATTCTCAGGGATTACAAGTATTTACAATTCCTATAGTCTGCTCAATGCTTAAATGCTCGACAAGCCTGGTGGTCCTTATTCTTTTAAAGGTTTATCTTTTTCATTAGTTTCCAACCTACAGCCCTATTAAATTCCCTCAACGTGTAAAACCGTTGCCCGTAACGTATCCCGCAAGACATACGGCTATTAAATTGGCCCCGTAAAGCAACCCGCTAACGATCTGCAGGTTACAGGCGGAAAAATCCTACAGTACTTCGAAATTTGAACTCCGCGGCTGCAAATCCTTTGATCTATCAAGCCTGTAACTGTTACGTTCGAAAATCGCTATTAAATTGCTATGAATCCCCTGATGTTAAAACCCTTAAATGGAGCAAAAAGCCAAAGAGTACTAGAGAGGACCCGCAAGGGGGTTAAAGTCCTGTCCGTAGCACTGCAAATTAAAATATACGCACACTACTGTATTTTCAATTAAAGGGAAAGTGATGTTAGGTATTAAAATTAATACCACAACATTCTCAAGTTCCCAAATCTGCAATATAAAATACTCCTATTTCTGTTTAATTTTCGTGTTCCGGCAATCAATGTGTTAATACATATAATGGAACTTGCATGGACTAGAATATAATATATACTGATTTATTAATATTGCATTATTACTGGAATGCAGGTCCGATCAAAACTCGTAATTCAAAGTTGAAAGTTTGCAGGTGTGCGGATGCTGCTATGGGCTTCAAATGTAATGGGACTGCTAGAGTCCCATTTAATTCAAGCTAAGTAAATTACGTTTGTAAGTAATTTCGGCTGAGGGAGCTTTTTTCAGTAATGTTACACACATAGGCCCTCATTCAATTGCGATTTGGCCAATTGAATAGGGGTCTAAATAAGCACATAGCATATTTTTTTTAAATCAGATTTTAGTTAGTGAAAACCTTGCTTTTGGATAGATGCTTACTAACTAAAAACTTCTTTAAAAAAAATATGTTATGTGCTTATTTAGACCCCTATTCAATTGGCCAAATCGCAATTGAATGAGGGCCATAGTCAATGCTCCCCAGCTGTAAAAGTACTGATCCCACCGGCAAGTCATAAACTAATGCCTTGTCAGTAAAGCACAAGGCATGGGCTTACGAAAAATGCATAGCTTGAAGCAAAGTCATTTGGCAGAATCTCCACATTCACCAATGGCAATCCCCGGAGAATCTCCATCCCTCCTTCCCAGCTCACACTTGATCCCCATTCCCCAATCACCCACGATCCCCCATATACATAACCATGGGGTCCATGGAGACCCCCATAGCATGAAAATATTAACCCAGGTTCACAGGGGTCCTTAAAGGACCCCCATGGCACCTAAATGTTAATCCCCACACTGGGAGTCCCTAACTGACCCCTGTGTCACAAAGTATTAACTCCAATGCCGTGGGGGTCCTTAAAGGACATCCCCGTCATCTAACTATTAACCCCTGCAGTGGAGATCCTTGAAGGACCTGTGCTGCATCTAAAAAATAACCCCATACCCCCATGGTATCCCTATTAACCCCCTAACTACCATGGGGGTCCATACAGACTTTCATGATATCCCTATTAACCCCATAACTACCATGAGGGTCTATACCGACTCTCGTGGTAGAACAATTAACACCTAAATACCATGGGGTCCTTAAATGGGTACTAAACTAACTCCTAACTGGCGTAAGTGTCTATATAGACCCCCATGGTAACCTAAAATGAACCCTAACAATACACAAAATAAAAAAACATTACACCCCCCAATAAATTATCTAAAATTACATAAAACATTACTTCACCAAAAATTAAAAAACTAATATTACACAAAATAATAAAAGCTAAAAGAATAAAAAAGATTACCTGAAAATAAAAAAATTATTACTAATAAAATAAAAAAGGAAATATAAAATAACAATAAATCACATTGAAGAAAAAAATAATCTTATAAAATAAAAACTAAATTAATATTATTTATCCACCTCAAATGATTATTCAGTGAAGAAGGTCTTGTCCTCTTCTTTGTTGCTTGAAGCCAATGATGCTTCTGGGCTCGAAAAGGGCTCTCCAAAAAAAAAAAACACTGCTTTAACTAACCTAGCTCCTCCTAGGAAGATCTCCCCGGCGACAGATGGCCATTGCTGTGCTTTCTGCGGCTTACATAAACATTTTTGCACATTCTGATTGGCTGAAATAGATGTCCATCATATTTCAGCAAATTAGAATGGGTTTTTAGATGTTTCCCCACTTAATATTGATTTTAATCAATAACAATTCAGCATTTCTTCATTAACCTGTGGGTCAGGGTTTTCAAGGACTAGTATAATGTTGTAACATATATTTATCAAAACACAAATAATTGCCCTTACAAATCGTTCAGTAGTCTTATCTGTTACATCCACAAGATGGGGTAGTGAGGCAGCTATGTTTACAAGAAGAACTTTAAGTGGATTTTCACAAACACGAGTGACACATGACAATTCGTGTAAAATTCTGGATGAATATGATGGCTAGTTCAGTGTACATGTCTTCCATCTTCACACTTTCTAGCTTGCTTTACTAGGGAGATCATCATAAATATTTCTATTGTTGTGACATGAAACTTAATACGTCATTATAAATGTCTTCCATCTGCTAATGGGCTCGTTCTTTTTTTTAATTTAAATAATTTTTATTGTAAGAACAGAAAGATTCATATTCATACATTGATATATTAAATTCACATCTTGAATGAACTAACAATTGGCAATTTAAAGTGAAAACATTCTTTGTTTCCTTGTCTCACAAGGTTTTACATTTTTCTTTTTTTTACAAGAATTCTATTGATACATTTCACAATTTTCTTGTCAACTGCAACTAGCTTCTGACTATGTATGCCATTACATTACCTCATTAACAGTGATAAAAGAATAATAAGAAAAAAACATACTGGATTCACCCACCAGTCTCATCCTGTGGCTCTCAAATTCCATATATCCCAGCAGGAGTCCCATCTCGTGTATCTCTCATCCATTTCGGCTGACGGGCTGCTTATGGACTGAATGAATTGGATTTTTTGCAATACTGATTCGTAAGTTGGAGCGGGTAGTTTTCACTCCAGTGGAAATTATGCATCTAGCAGCTAGAAAGATTTGGTTTGTTAGGAATTGTTCTGATTTTATAAGGCCTTGTATTGGCAAGGTCAGTAGTGATTCCTTGGGTTTTTTGTGGGATTTTTGTTCCCCATAGCTTCTCTATGGAAGAATATGTTGCTGTCCAAATACGTTTAATTTTGGGGCAGTCTCATATATACATAGTATATGTTTCAGGGTCCCTAAGTTTGGGCAACCTCTTGAAGATGTTCCTTTTTTATTTTTTTTATTTTTTTATTTTTCAAATTTAAAATCTCCATTTACATAAATAATACCTTACATATTATATACACAGCCAGACAAAAATACGGAAGGCATACATTTGTGCCCTGACATTATAACAATAATCATAAGAGTGTAACTGTTCTTTCATGTTTATTGCTAATAATAGACTTTAAGTGTATCATTGTATTAAACTTACATATGGCTATGAATGAAATCCAAACTTTAATATTTGGTTGAATATTCTTCAACCTAATGGAGAGATTAACCAGTTAAACTTCTCTCTTAAATTACTTACATATCCTATCACACCCTTTCATTCCACTCATATTCTAGCCAGCTTGGTGAAGGTAGGGAGGAAGAGCCAGGGAGGGATCGATCTGCCAGGGAAGATATGGTGTCTTCGTGAGATTACCCCGTAGAGGTTACTTAAAAATTGAGTCCCAAACTACCCATTTTACAGGGTCTTGTTTTAGTTGAAATGCCATATTAAAATCCCTCTCTAGTTCCCTATTGTATCCCATCATGGCCAATATTTCAGTTAGTTTTGGAAGATCCTCTTTCTTCCAATTTCGTGCAATTGCAGTTTTTACTACCTGAAAAATTTGAGTCATAAACGCTTTATTTTTTATTTCCATCTTAGGGGGAAACATATTAAACAAAGCCATCTGCGGTTTTACTATCATTTCTGTCTTAAATATAATACATAAGTATTCAGAACATTCCTTCCAAAGATGAAGGGTTATAGGGCATTCCCACCATATATGGAACATATCTGCAGATTTCCCACAGTTCCTCCAGCATAATTTAATTTCTGGTTTAAATGTTATAAAGTAGATTTTGGAGGGAACCCAGTACCATCTATTAAGTAATTTAAATTGAATTTCTCTCTGGTTTGTATTTTTAACAAACCTATTTAGAGATTTTAAGGCTTGTTGCCATGACTCTTTAGGTATCCTTAGCTGCATATCTTTAGCCCAGAGGTCCATAGGTCTAGTTGTATCCGTTTGTATTTGCTTATAAATGATCTCACTACACTTAGAAATCAAGTGTCTAGTATTTTGGGACAAATTTCAACGTTGTTTAAGCTTTGCCGAGTAATGTTTTTATTTATATTCTTCAAAACTCGTGAAATTTGATGTGAAGTGAACCAAAGTTTAGTTGATATATTATATTTCAACTTTAGCATGTTATAATCTAAAAAGTTTCCTTTTTCTTTATCTATAATGTGCCCCAGTAGATATATTCCTTTGTCTTTCCATTCTGGTTCTAAGTAGATATAATTCATGCGTGCTAATGTTGTCAAAGGAGTAAGTTCACTATATTGCTCTATGAATTTAAATTTTTTGTTCATTTTTATCCACTCTTTTACCATTATAGTCAAAATAGTTGCTCTCGGGTCAATGTATGCTAATGCTAGTTTTGGAGTGAACAATAGAGCATTAAGGTCGATATTGTGTAGCATATCACTTAAAATCTGGTTCTCCGGGTGAGTGGAAAGAGGTTGACTCCACTTTATATATTGCGCCAATTTAATTGCTTTCTGATAGTGAAAAACCATTGGGTATGCAATGCCACTATTTATAAATTTTCGACTCATTATTGCTTTTTTAACTCTGATCTGACAGTTCTTATTAATATATCTATCGATCATCTTCTGGAATTTAGCTGTCCATTGGCTTGAGATTGAAAAAGGGAAAGATCTAAATACATAGTTAAGTTTAGGAAGGAGAGACATCTTGATTGATGCAATTCTACCAGAGAAGGATATTTGATTGACCGGTCAGTTCTCAATAAGCTCTTTAGATGATTTATATAAATTGTTCAAATTGGAGGTTTGAATACTTCTTATATCATCACTAAAGTTAATTCCCAGGTGTGTAAATCCCTTTGTGTGGGCCAGCTGATACCTACTAGTCAGGCGCTCTTCGTCTTCCTCTGGAATATTAACACTTAGTGCTTCAGATTTCTCTATGTTTAATTTATAATTCGACACCTTACTGTAGTTTGCAATGATTTCCATCAGCGCCTTCATAGATATATGAGGATGCTCCATATATACTACTACATCATCCGTGAAGAGGGAGATCTTGTATTCCCTTTTGCCTACTTTAATCCCCTTAAAGTCCGACGAAGCCCTAATAGCTATAGCGAGGGATTCTAGGGTCAATGCGAATAAAATGGGAGACAGGGGACAACCCTGACGGTTTCCATTTGTTACCATAAAATAATCTGATTGTACCCCTTTCCCCAAAACCGATGCCGAGGGAGCCTTATATAGGGCAGCTATAGATTTCGATGCAAATGAGTCAAACCCATATCTATGGAGGGTCTGCATCATAAAATCCCACCCTACCCTATCAAAAGCTTTTTCAGCATCCATGGATAGGAATAGGGTGGGGGTGTCTTTTTTCTTTGCATAAGTTATTAAATGAATCAGTTTATGGGAATTATCGGCGCCCTGCCACCCTGGGACAAATCCTGTTTGGTCGGACTCTATTAATGATTTAGATATTTCTGTAAGTCTTAGAGCCAAAACTTTCGCATATATTTTGGTATCTATATTCATAACCGAAATTGGTCTAAATTCTTTGCAAGAGTGTGCTTCCTTTTCTGATTTTGGTATAGTGATTATATTGGCTCTAAGCATCTCTGGTGGGAATGTACCTGTGGTTTTAATTTCATTAAATGTAGCTACTAAGATTTGCATTAACTCTTCCTCAAATATTTTATAGTATGTTGTAGAAAATCCATCTGGGCCTGGTGCCGTGTAGTTTTTTAGGTTTTTAATAACTCGTCTAATTTCTAGTTCCGTTATCTGACTATTTAAAGCCTCCTTTTCCTCATTTGAGATAACTGGAAAGTCAATCTGATCTAAGAATGATGATATGTCTTCACTTTTGGGTGTTATAAAGTTTTCTTCCGAGTTTAGATTATACAAAGCTTGATAAAATTTCGCAAATTGATCCGTGATTTCTTTAGGCTTAAAAATTTTTATTCCCTGTTTTACAAGATAAGGAATATTACAATCTTGATATTTTTGTTTTTTAATCTTATTCGCGAGATCTTTTCCTATTCGATTATTGAAATGAAATGATTTTTGTTGTAGTTGCCAAAGACTCATGTCTGAGCGTTTTTGGTTAATGTTTTTAATTTTGTTCCGAATTGTTATTATCTCTTGTGTAAGGGTATCATTTATTTTTATTTTGTTTTCTTGTTCCAATTTATACAATTTTATATGTAAAAGTCGTAAGGACAATCCTCTCTGTTTAACCCAGATGCTTTTCAACTTGATTAATATACCTCTTGTATATGCTTTTAGTGAGTTCCATATTGTTGTATTTAATGGAACCGACCCCATATTAATTTCCAATTTTTTTTTAATTTCCATTCTAATAGTATTTAGTCTTTCCTTATTTTCTAAGATTTTATCATCCATTCTCCATGCCCTGCTAGATTTTATCTCCCCCTTTTCCTGTATTTGGAGGGTGACTGGAGCATGGTCCGAGATTGTTATTAAACCAATTTTAACTGATTGAATTGCGTTTAACAAAGACTCATTCACTATTATATTATCAATTCTTGAATACATTTTATGAGATGCAGAATAATAGGTATAGCCTCTTTCATTTATATTTATAAGGCGCCATGCATCATATAAGTGGTTTTCCACCAATAATTTGGAGAAGTCCTGAGCTGTTTTTTATATACCTTTATAGTTTTTGGGAACTTTTTTGTAGCTTCTGTCTATCTTAGCATCAGGCGTCATATTAAAGTCACCAGCTACTATGCGTCCTCCTATAGCTATCTTATCCAGTTTCTTTAATACTCCCTTCAAAAATATATTTTGTTTATTATTAGGGGCATATACATTTACTATTTTCATATGTTCGCCATTTATTTCTCCTACCCAGATAATATAACGGCCTTTACTATCCAAGACCACTAATTCTTCTTTTAATTTTAATTTTTTATTAAACATCATTAAAACTCCTCCTGAGTTTTTTTTTATGACAAGCATTAAATACTTGAGGGAATCTATGTTTGGCCATATGAAATATTCTTCCCTTATCCCAATGGGATTCCTGAATTAATACAATATCTGGATTTGTTTTGATCAGCATTCTCGAAATGGAGGCTCTCTTTGACGGAGAATTTAATCCCCTAACGTTGTAACTCACTATCTTCAAACCCGGCATTATCTTCCCTCCACTAGGCCCTCCCCCCCGCCTCCCATCCCGCAGCCCCTGGCTACATCCATACTTCTAAACATACCACACTCTCTCTTGGAGTCATACCTATCCAGTCTAACCATTCGCTCCCTTCCCCTTCCAAGGGGATTACAACTGCAACCACCCAGTTGTACCTTATGGGCGTGAACGATGAAGGGATATGTTAAGTCCTCCATGGAGGTTTCCCCAAGCCTGTATATCTTGTATTCCTAATTTACCTTCTGGTTCCCAACCGTCCCCCACCAATTATGTTACTTTACCCCTGCTCTCTTCAAGCCTTTTTAATCCTGGATATGCTCTCTTTGCTTGTTCATTTCTATTAATTAATAATTTACCTAATCACAATTCCTGTTGTAAATATACCCCTCTCCTCCCTGTCATTTTATATTTCTATTTTTATTCGCTTTTGTAATTTTCTTAATTTTCATATTCTTCGTAAATTTCCTTGAACATTCCACAATTTATAATATTATATTTATGTTCTATTGTTACATTTTGTGCAGATGCTATTCCTTAAAATGAGTTCTAAATCGTAATTATACAAATTTTTTACCATGATCAAGTTGTCTTCACCCCTTTTTCATTTACTTACCCTATCACTCTTGATTATATCAATTATCAATTATATCAATTAATATATACAATTTACATGTGCAAATTAGCATAATTTTATGTGTAGAATCATTCCATTTCATTTCATATACTGGTTCAATCTATTACATTAAAATTTGTGCATCCAAAAATTCCTTCCTTTTTCCTTTCTCTTCTCTTTTTATGGGGACCTCAGGTCGAATGCTTAACCATAATGTTTGGTGTAAAAGTATGTTCTGTTCCCATAAGATTTGTTTTTCAATTTTTATCCATACTGGAGGAGAATCCCTAGTGTACCATTTAGCTACTTGGGCCAATCTCGTAGCCTTGTAGTATCTTGTCAATTTCGGGGAGGCAAGCCCTCCTGTATTTTTTGATGCCGACATTGTTGCTCTATTTATCCTGGGGTTTTTCATTACTACAGATGAAATTTGATATTGCTTTCTGTAGTGTTTTCACGTCTTTTAATCTAATTGGGGAATGTTTATTTTGATGGCGTGAATGTTGCCTAGCCACAAGATATCGAGGGTGAACCACCTTCTTAATTCATTGTGTATTGTCTTAAACAATTTGGGGAAGTTAGCTTCTTAAATTAAATTTTGTCGCTCTCGGAATTTGAATTCCCAAATATATGATGTGATTCGGGGCCCATTTAAAAGGGAAATTTGGAGTCAGCAGATTTTCCAATTGCTTGGGCAGGTATAAGTTGAGGGTTTCACTTTTATTAGTGCTCACTTTAAACCCTGAAATTGGGTTAAATTTGAGAAATTTGAATATGTTTGGAAGACTGATTATTGTCTCCGTGACCAAAATTAATATGTCACCTGCAAGCAGATTGAGTTTGTAGTCTTTATCCCCCAAGTGGACCCCTTGTATGTCTGGATATCCTCTTATGGCTATTGCTAGTGGTTCAATGCATAGTGCGAAAAGTAGGGGGGACAGGGGGCAACCCTATCTCGTTCCCCTAGCAATATCAAATAATTGTTATCTAAACCCTTGATATGATATATAAACTCTCGGATTGGAATATAGTAACATTATGCTATTTAGAAAGCCTTCAGTTATGCCAAATTTCAGTAGAGTCTCTCTCATGAAAGCCTAGTATATACTGTGAAATGCTTTTTCCGTGCTAATGGGCTTATTCTTACACTTTAAAATGCACTGTATTAATAGGACTTTTTTCACATTATATAAAGTGACAATATAAATAAAAAATAACTAAACTTTTGTCTACCAATAGTATTCTTGTTCTTGTTTTCCCAAAAGGTAATAAGCATAGTCTGGTTTACATGGGCTAAAATTTTGAGCATGGAATGCATCTTTCGATATTGCATATATTTATGAAGAACATGTTTAAAACTCTTAATTATGCTAATTACTGGAATGCAAATACAAAAGGGACAAAAGAATGCTTGCTTGTTGGTGGATTAGCTAATTCATGCATGTGCAATGCTTGAAAGCTGTGTTATTACAATAGGCATATGCTATAAATAGACCATGTTAAAAAAAAATTGGATTTAAGAGGGAAATCCTACTGTGGGGTTTTCACAGTTGTAGATTGCAATAAAAACATTGTATTTCTTGAGATTTTTTTTTTTAAATATACAGCTTTATTAAATTGCGATTTGGTAAATTTAAAAGGGCTCTATTTAAGCACATAGCTTTTTTTTTTACAGAAGTTTTTAGTTAGTGAACTTCTATCCAAAATCAAGGTCTTCACTAGCTAAAAACTTCTGTAAAAAAAATATGCTATGTGCTTAAATAGACGCCTTTTAAATTTGCAGAATCGCAATTTAATAAAGCTGATGATTTCTGACCTGTTTTAAAAAAGTGTATAAACATTAAAATCCCTTGAAGAACTTTACATGTGAATTTGATTAAAAAAACATAATTTATCTAAGAACAAAAGCTGCATTGATTATAAAATAATAATTCCATGATTAAAATAACATTATAGCCAATATATGGCCTTAAAAATACATGCACAAAAACACACAAGAAGAAAAAAAAAAAAAAAAATGAAATAGTTCAAACTAAAAAAACAAAACAAAATAATAGATGTGCTCATAAAACAAAAAAAATGCTGACATATATGTTTAAATCAAATAGAAATGAGAAGTCCCCGTGCCCTCAAAAGAGTTCTCCTACCTGAAAGGCTTTTGGAAGCCCCAATTTATTACTACAAAACCCTGCAATAAATAAAAGGATAGCAAAAAAAAAGTTCCCCGAACTTAGGAATGCAGTGAGCTGTTAACCCACCTAAACTATCCTGTTTAGGATATTTTACATTCTCTGCACAGATGACTTTGTGAAGGGTTAATTCTCTTTTTACTTATGCCCACTGCACGGAGCTGTTGCTGTGGGTCTGTCTGGCGCCTTGCAAGTGACACACTAAAACAGAGATTTATTTAATTAATTTCTCGATGAAAAATGCACGTATATCAAAAATTCTAAAAGTATTCAACATGCTTTTAGGAGATCTTTACAGTGGTGTGCTGAAAACTGTGCTGAATTAAGTGGCCCTTTAAGTATGTTTTATATAAAATAACACACCTAGAGAAGATTATCTATTATTATCTATGATGGAACTTACCTAGGTATTGCTTACTATTTGGGAAACATGGCAGCCAACATTAGAAGAAACATGCTGTTCCATCTCTGTCACTGACACTAAACTGTGTGATCTGATTTGTTCAACGTTTTTATGTGTGCCAGAGATCTGTCAATTATCTTACATTTCACTCCTCTGAGTGAGATGATTGTCTATGTTAATCCTATCTATCCCAACAAATCTAGTTAGAATTATACAGAGTTTACAAACGACAGATACTGAAGCATTTTAGTGGCCCCCAAAACCAAACATTTTGCACAAAAGCTTGGGTGAGAACACAGAAAACTGAATTTGCTGATTAAATTAGCAAAAATATTTTTTATCAAAGAAAATGTTTTTACCTTTTGTAAAATTGTTTTGTCTAATGGGTTACTACACATTTGGAAGTTGAGTCCCTATAATTTAAGAGCAGTCCCAGAAATGCACAGCTGAGCTACTATATGTTTCATACTTACAGCTTGTTAATCATGTTTCGTGCATATGACATTTAATGTGCCAAGATTTATGCCATTTAAAAATGGGAAGTAATCAGTAGCAGTTTTTAATAAGTTGGCCTATAACAGTGCTAATGGCATATGACAAAATGTTTAAATTCTTCCTACATAAATCATGGAAAGGATAGATTTTCTTCATAAAATTTCAACTCTTGGCAAAAGCAGTCAAAACAGATATTCTCAGGGGCAGAGTAATTACTTATTATCAACAGATGAATATGTTTATCTATCTGTGTCTCTCAAACCATAGCTCATCTTGTGAGCAAGCTGTATGCCTACATTTATAGGACAACTGCACAACTGCAGAGATCCTAATAATGGTACAACTGAGAACTTTTTTTCTGTATGCAAATGATCCTTGGGGTTTGGTCTCCCTAAGGGTCATAGGAAGCATCTGATATTTGACTCCTTGCTCACTGTGCATTTAGGAGTATAGCTAGACCTTACTAATGAGGTCCAAAAAGGCTAAAATGTATGTTTGGAGTCTGCTGCTTGGATGGCAATCCAGTGGGATCTCCCTCTGAGACAGTTCATGCATGCAAGATACAAACCTTTTCCAGAAAATGCACCACAGAAGAGACATCTCTGCATGTGTTCTGGCAGTGCCCTTTTGTCCAGACCTTGTGGGACTGTCTGGATGATAAACTTAAGGACTGTGTGCCAAGGAGGTATTTATCTTATCACTTGGTACTTTATGGTCTGTTTCCTGGCACACATACAGCTCCAGACTTACGGTTATTAAATTGGCCTCTTAAAGCTACCCGCAAACTAACTGCGGGTTACAAGCGGAAAAACCCTACAGGATGTCAAAATCTGAACTCCGTTGCCGCAAATCCTTTGATCTGTCAAGCCCGTAACTGTTAAGTTCTGAAAAAGATATTAAATTGCAATGGTTTCCCAAAGACACCCTGGCATTCAAGCCTCCGAAAACCCGCAAATGGAGGCAAAAATATTACGGCTTCCAAATAGGACCCGCAAAGGGTTTACACACAATTTCTCAACACTGTAAAAGGCAATATAAACACACCAGTGGACTTAAAAATATGGGGAAAGCATGGAAAGGCATTACAATCACTTGCACAATAATCCACAAATAGAAAATAGGCATTTTAAAAATATTTTATTTCATCATATGTTGGAATGGTCATGCATATGCCAATATGAAAAGCCATGCTGCAACATGCATAAAGCAATTAAAGACACACTACCAGATTAAATATTCCTTTAAAAATTATGTTTTTTTATCATATGTTGGAATGGTCATACATACAGTATGCTAATATGAAACTCCATGCTGCAAAATGCAGAAAGCAATTAAAGACACACTACCTGATTAAATTGCAACACAAAAACATGAAACTGACGCCACATTCACCCTTTCTCACTCACAGAGGCTCTAATGTGTACCCTGGAATATACATATAACCCCAACCATTGAAAACACACTGACATGGTTAGAATGATACAACAAGCCTTTTTTTCATACACAGAGCACAATCAGAAATGGACAAGACTGTGCATTAATATCATGGGTGTGGTGTGGGCAGATCCCAGGAGAGCAAGAGGCTTGGGGGAAAAAGGGGATATTTACAGGGGTTAATGTCATAGTCTAGATTAAGCATGATGCATAGCACCTACCAGGGTCACATGTGATCACTACACCACTGCAACTGGAATTTGATGAAAAAAGGATCATCACATAATATGCACAATGTGCCAAGCACTTACAACCTGTCTAGATCTGCTCAGTGAAACAGATGATTCAACCTATGGACTATGTAATCAAATTGTCTAATAGATGGTGAATATAGATATACAGTATATCCACTCAACCAAGGTGCACCGGGAATTGAATCCGAACAGAGTAGATAATTGAAGGAAGATACAGTGGATATAAAAAGTCTTCACACCCCTGTTAAAATGTCAGGTTTCTGTGCTGTAAAAAAATTAGACAAAGATAAATCATTTCAGAACTTTTCCACCTTTAATGTGACCTATAAACTGTACAACTCAATTGAAAAACAAACTGAAATCTTTTAGGTAGAGGGAAGAAAAAATATAAAAATAAAATAATATGGTTGCATAAGTATGCACACCCTTAAACTAATACTTTGTTGAAGCACCTTTTGATTTTATTACAGCATTCAGTCTTTTTGGGTCTATCAGCATGGCACATTTTGACTTGGCAAGATTTGCCCACTCTTCTTTGCAAAAACACTCTAAATCTGTCAGATTGCGAGGGCATCTCCTGTGCACAGCCCTCTTCAGATCACCCCACAGATTTTCAATCGGATTCAGGTCTGGGCTCTGGCTGGGCCATTCCAAAACTTCAATCTTCTTCTGGTGAAGCCCTTCCTTTGTTCATTTGGATGTATGCTTTGGCTTTGCTGCCACCACCATGCTTCACTGTGGGTATGGTGTTCTTTTGGTGATGTGCAGTGTTGTTTTGCGCCAAACATATCTTTTGGAATTATGGCCAAAAAGTTCAACCTTGGTTTCATCAGACCATAACACCTTCTCCCACATGCTTTTGGGAGACTTCAGATGTGTTTTTGCAAAATGTAGCCTGGTTTGGATGTTTTTTTTCATAAGAAAAGGCTTTCATCTTGCCACTCTACCCCATAGTCCAGACATATGAAGAATACGGGAGATTGTTGTCACATGTACCACACAGCCAGTACTTGCCAGATATTCCTGCAGCTCCTTTAATGTTGCTGTAGGCCTCTTGGTAGCCTCACAGACTAGTTTTCTTCTTGTCATTTCATCAATTTTGGAGGGAGCTCCAATTTTTGGTAATGTCACTGTTGTGCCATATTTCTTCCACTTGATGATGACTATCTTCACTGTGTTCCATGGTATATCTAATGCCTTGGAAATTCTTTTGTACCCTTCTCCTGACTGATACCTTTTAACAGTGAGATCCCTCTGATGCTTTGGAAGCTCTCTGTGGACCATGGCTTTTGCTGTGGGATGCGACTAAGAAAATTTCAGGAAAGACCAACTAGAGCAGCTAAAGTTTATTTGGGGTTAATCATAGGCACTTTAAATGATGGCAGGTGTATGCTGACTCCTATTTTACACGATCTGGAATGTGATTGCTTAATTCTGAACACAGCTACATCCCCAGTTATAAGAAGGTGTGCAGACTTATGCAACCACATTATTTTTCTTTTCTTTTTTTCTTCCCTCCACCTAAAAGATTTCAGTTTGTTTTTCAATTGGGTTGTACAGTTTATAGGTCACATTAAAGGTGGAAAAAGTTCTGAAATGATTTATCTTTGTCTCATTTTTTTACAGCACAGAAACCTGACATTTTAACAGGGGTGTGTAGAGTTTTTATATCCACTGTATATCCAGTTCTAAACAGTAAAAAGAGTGCTCACATGCAATAATAATAGCTCAAGACATGTATCAATAAAATATAACTTTTATTCTTTCAATTTAAAACAAGTTAATATTACACGTAAAAATTAGGAAATGAGGGCCAAGTGGGGCAGATGTAGATCGCTCTTACAGGTAAGTCTAGATAATGGCAAACAGTGTCCGGGTTTGGGCGTATGCAATCAAAGAAAGTAAGTGGGGGGTCCGCCAATCCTCAATAGCTAGGAACAGCGCTATTCCACTATGTGAGCAAACAGGGTGTGCGTGGATCAGACTAAAAATTCCTAAGATGAGGCTGATAAGGTAACCAGAGTGGTATATGCCTATAGTCCAACACATAGACTCAGACAGGGGGTGATAAAGCGCACACACTGTGGGGCGTGGGCCAGGGTACAATAGTGTGGACTATGGTAAAATAGTCTAGTACCTATTAAAGAGAGTGGCGTAGATATATGAGGAAAGCGGTTATTGCTCCCAAAGTACTAATAACTAAGCCCTCTCGCAGTGCATATGGCAAAACTATACCCAGTGACACACATATTGACACTGTTTGGCAAAATAACAGAAGTAATTATGTGACAGCAGTGAACACATTGCCTGGATATGACTACATGTACAGTATACAGTGACTCCAACTCATTTATAGCCAATATATATATATATATATATATATATATAATACTTAAGCCTCCCTCCAGCAACGCTACTCTGGGTGAGAGTATGGAAAAATAACAAATTTTACGGCCGACTAGAAGCCTGACAAGTGCACCCTGTGACGGGTGCCCGGTATCTGGCCCTAAACTGTACTTGCGGTCTGTACTTGCGGTCCAGAGTGCTGCAGGTGAGAGTGTGGAGGAAATGCAACAGTGCCATTCTTCCAAGTGGTGACATCTGTGTATTGCGTCCTCAGTTAGGATCTCCGGACTCCCTGCAGCAAAGTAAGTTGGACTAATGGAGGATAGAGGGGCTTGCGATCTCTAAGTTTAGAGAGATACAACAGCACCATTCTTCCAGGTGGTGACATCTGTGTATTGCGTCCTCAGTTAGAATCTCCGGACTCCCACAGGGGAGCCAGGGACTGTGGTTTGAATCAAGCAAAATGATGAGACTCAAGTCTAACGATCCTCTTAATGCTGATGTAGGACATCCTAGTTAAAAGATTTAAAAGGAAAATTAAAACAACAGCAAAAGCAGGAATTATAACAGATGGGTACTGAATTATCACTGCACTGCAGCACTGAGGCAGGCTAAAGGCCATGGAGACCCATATAACAAAAAAAAGATAAGAAGAGGAAGAAAAGCGATATGTCAATTTCATACACACAAGACTATCACTAGTGTGTCTAATAGCACTTTTGCAAGCCTTGTTGATTTCCTTGTGCTTACGCAAAGCAGTCTCTGTCACCTCTTGTTTGTATAATTGAAATGCCTGTTTTTTTACCATTTAAATCATTGTTAAGCCACATTGGATGTGGTTTACTCCTTTTACTTTTATTCCCCCATGGTATATGGTCATAATTATGTATATGTTCAGTATTTTTACCCGTCAGCCCTTTGTCCCTGTCTATATGTTGTATTGCTGCCCTTAGACCGTTAAAATCTGTCCTTTTAAAATTAAGCGTTTTTGTTGGCCCCTACAGTTTTGTTTTTTTAATTCAATCTCAAATGAGACTGTGTTGTGATCACTGTTTCCAAAGGTTGCCCTATTTCAACATTTGATACCATATCGATATTATTTGTGATTACTAAAAGCCTAATTTCTAGTAGGTTCTTGTATAAGCTGGGCAAGATAATAATCCCTGAGTGTACTCAAGAACCTGCTCCCCTTAGCTGAAGTGCTGGTCTCATTTATCAGGTTTATTTCAAGGTAATTAAAGTTTCTCATTATTAGAACTTTTGTATGCTTAGCTGCATTTCCAATCTGTAACAATATTTGTATAATTGTATTTCCTCACTTTCAGTTATATTTGGGGGTTTATAGCATACTCCAACTAATATTCTTTTGGAGTTTGCTGCTCCGCCAATATTCCATATTCAATATTACCCGCTAGTTAAATTCAGGCTTAACATACAGACAAATCCCTCCTCCTCTTTTACCATTGCCCCTATCTTTCCTAAATAGGTTATAACCATACAGATTAACAGTCCAGTCATGATATTCAACCCACCATTTTTCAGTAATGCCTATTAACTCCCATTTTTCATTAATTGCCAATAATTCTAACTCTCCCATGTTTCATGGCAAGCTTCTGGCATTAGCAAGTCTGTAGTTCTGAAGTGCCTGCCACTGTACTTGAGTAATACCTCCCTTTTGACTATACTAACCCTCCCCATCTCCTCCCCCATGAGTAGTTAATTCACCCCCTACTCCTCTACACTTTCTACCCCATTACATTCATCTAGTCCCCCCCATACCTACTAGTTTAAAAACTCCTCCAGCCTTTCTACCATCCTATCCCCTAGCACAAAAGCTCCCTCATCACTAAAGTGCAATCCATCCCTGCTATAGAGATTGTACTGAAGTGAGAAGTCAGCCCAGTGCTATAAAAACCCAACCCCCTCCTTAGTGCACCACATTCTCAGCCACACATTAACCACCCTAAGTTCCTTCTGTCTCTCTGGGCTAGCCTGTGGCACTGGTAGTATCTCAGAAAATACTACCTTGGAGGTCCTTGCTTTAAGCTTATTCCCTAGTTCTCTAAACTCATTCTTTAGGACACTCCATCACTAACTTTGTCATTGGTACCAATATGTAGTAGAAGATAAATGAGCAAAGCCGCAAATTACTGCTCTCATATAACTCCTGCTCTCTCTCTCTCTCAAAAACCTCCAACTCTGGGACCTGCTTGCTACTTCGAAATAAAATGCAACACAGTCAACGCATGGGCGGCTGGAACACAAATTTATAATCTCCTTCTGTAAATCATCTGCGGCTAGACCAGTTTCTATTGGCTGAGAGGCATGTGTCGCACAACGTTATACCTCAATTGGATAGTAATGGCCGATCGCGGCTCGGCCAGCCCCTTAACGGTTTGCGTGCGTGAAAAGGGTTTACGGGCTTGCGTCTATGGCCATAACTCGCTGCATGGTTCAATGTAATAGCTCTGTAATGCAACAGCAATTCAAGCCCACAGGCTTTGCGGGTGTGCCATTACCGCTACGGCTTGGGATTGAATGGGGCTGATAGGCCCCTATTCAATTGCAACAGTTACAGAGCGATTCAATTGAACAAGCCCACAACTACCTGGGTGAAAGCCAAAACCGTAAATCATGCAATCGTAATTAGCATTTCAGAGCATGATCATGATCAATTAAGCAAGGCCGTAACTACCAATTTAGAAAAAGCCAATAGTAAATGAGACCGTCATCATTACGTCACGACTTGCAATTTGGCAATGTACAAAATAACAAAAAATAATTAAGTAAATTTTATTATCCATGTGGGTGGCCTGATATGTATTAAGTCCTTGGTTCACAAGATTGATAAAAAACAGAAATGAAACGTGAAAATAATATTTTTTTTATTGTAGATTTGCGAGCTTGAGACTGTTGTGCAATTAATTCTAATGTGTTTTAGCGCTTTCCCTGTCTTTTAAAGTGCAGTATTGATTATTTATTTGCATCTTATCTGGAACTCGTAGAATTTTCTTCTACATTTGCCAGTTACAGGTATGAAAACAATTGTGCCTCCCGGAACCAACAATTGCGCAAATGAATAAGGCCCACAATGTTGCAAAGCCATTCAATATGCTTTGTGCCTCATGTGCTGTGTTAAGTATACCCTTTGGTTTGCCAGAAACTGCCTGATACTGAAGAGTAGCACAATGATTATCCAGGACTGCCGCAGACTTTTTCTCAGCCTGCTAAAAGACAATCCATCCTTGACAGTGTGTGCCCAAGCCTAGACTGGCAGTATGTGATCCAGCTTAGATTTTGTGCTCACAACTCCATTCTGGTTGTTGCACTGATCCAGTCTGGTAATTGTTTTGTGCGGATCAGGAAGTGTATAAGGCTTTTGTAACTGAATAGCAAATAGGTAATTCAGTTTGGATTTCCACCCAAAGCCTTCAATAGACATGTCCCTCAAACAAACTAAGTATGTGGAATCCTTCTCTATAGACTAGCTTATAAAATCTTCACTTAATCAAAGTCTTCTTATCTGTATTTTTTTTAGACTTATCTGCAATTATCTTCTAACCTGAAATACCAGCATGGCCAAACAAAAATGGATATTATCACCTATATTTATTAATAACCTGGACCCCAGATAAGGATATTCATCACCTAGCACTTTTGCAACTTAAATAGAGTGTGATCTAAAAAACTGTGATCCATCCATGATTTTGCTTGTTGCACTGATCCCACTCCAGTAATTATTTTTTATGGAATCAGGAAGTGCAACATAGGGCCTACATAAGGCTGTTGCAAATGATCAGCAGTGCTCCGATTTTTTCATTGTTTTTTATTATTATTTCTGATTTGGCTCGTTGTGGCTTGTTAGTGAACTTACCTGATTATCTGGCTTCCCATGACCTTGGTTTGGTTTTGGACTCTGATTCTTTGCAAATGGCCCTGACTCATGCCTGTCGAACTACAATTTTGCCTCTCGCCCTCTTTGGTATTGAGGACCTGGTGTCGCCTTGCTAATGAATTTGTGCCTGTGACTAACCAGACATGTTCACAAAAGGTATTTCTGCATTACATTATTTCTGTCCATTACATGGACACCAATATGTAGCCAGATTTTAAGACATAATATTTAGCCATAGTTTGCATTCAATTAGATTGATATTTGACTGACATGTACTACTTTGGCAGTGTTGAGCGGTTCAATATCAGATTCTGGGCTGGTAAAATATTCCAGGGGGCTATTTACAGGAGGACTCTCTGTAATTGTGTGGTCATGTTATCAAGCCCCTAGTCTGCTACTCTACCTTACACTAAAACTTAATAAAGATGTAAAACTACAGTATTTCCCTGAGAGTCCCATGAGGATCATTACATTTTACAGAACACATGAGGTCTTCTGAACCTGAAATTATATGACTATTATGGATAAAGAAAAATTTCAAATCTTTGTGAAGTATTTAACAGATTAACAACATTACCAGCTGCGTAAGTTATGGGCATTTTCAGTATAAATCTTCACTTTTACAGACACTTGGAAAATACCATATCAACAAAATGTCCTTTTTAAAACGGAGTGGAGCATACAAAGCAGGTTTGCAAGTGTAGTCATGACTGCTTTATACTGAGCATGTGCATAGAGGAAGAAGATGTCAAATGCTAATGAGTCAGCAAATTCCCACTCTTCATTACTCATGACTAAACTAGCTGCTAATGTTGTCAGTTGCAAAAAAACTTATATCCTAAAATGAAAGCACATCTACCAGGCTGGAGTAAAGAATGGTGGAGCAGATAATATAGAAAATATGGGTACTGCATTCATATAACTATAACATCTCAGAAATCAGGAAAGTTCAATAATGTGATCTAATGAAATGTTGAGCTTTCGATGTCAACTAAGGGCATTTACAAAACTAAACTCTAATATGGACTACAACCCATATTATGGTTCTGATTTATTTATATTGTAATTGCTTTATCACTGACATACTTTATATATTTATCTTTTTCTAATTCATTATAAAAGCATCATTTACCAAAGCTCTTACAAAATATAATTTTGCAGCTTCCTAACTGCTGCAGTATTCCTTTATCTATTATGCATGAACCCATGTTGAGATGTGTTTCACATTTGATCGCATACACTGTTCAAAATTACCATAGCATGTATTGTAAATACCAAACATTAGAATGGTTGTGATGGTATTGCATGGGCAAATCATTTTTTTATTGTAACTTTTAGTTTTTTTATTAAAGGGCCCCGGATGTGACCAAACAAATACAGTTTAATTTGCTTATTTAGTAACTGATTAGCAATAAAATCAGTATTTGAAGAAAATAAAGATTATGTAGCTTTTTAGACTTACATCAGAACTTAGTATTTTAGCTTCCAGCAGATGTCCTTCTCTCTACCTATTAGGTGTCCAATGGTTTGTTTTTTTCTGTCCGGTGTAAGTTTTTCTGCAGAGAAGTTAACAATTAAAGACTCCTATCAGGATAACAAATAAAGAGCCTTATTCAATTGGCAAAATCGCAATTGAACCCGTAATGTAACTCGTAAATGCTACGGATATTTAATTGGCTACATTTAGCAACTCGCATTCCAATACATACATGCTCAAAATCACTCCGGACTTGTCAAAAACGTAACTCCATCCTATCTCCTCCTTTCATTTTTCAAGTCGGTAAGTGTTACCAGTGCTAAAGAGGTAAAATCAATATTCAATTACAACAATTCGACAAGCCCACAATTGCCTTCAAACTCATAAATGGGAAATTAATCAAAATATTATACGAGTACTAGATAAGACACGCAAGTGGGTTATACAGCTGTTTGTAACACTGCAACAGCAAATAAACACACACTACTGTAATTTAAAATGCTAAGAAAGCAATGAAAAGCATCATAATTAATTGCACATAAGACTCAAGCTTGCAAATCTGCAATCAAAAATAATTATTTTTAACTTTTATTTCTGTGTTATATCGATCCCGGTAATCAATGGGTTAGTTAATACATATCAGGCCACCCACATGGACTAGAACAGTTGCTTTAATGATATTTATTAATTTCTACATTGCTCACAAATTATACTTCTAAACATGAATGAATTGTAGTATAAACTCCATGTTTTACTGACGTTATGATGACAGTCTATTACTATTGGCAGTGTCTAAGAAGTAAATTACAGGCTTGTTTAATATTGTCAGACCATATGATCAAGCCCCTGAAATCCTACTTACGAGTGCATGGTTTGCTTGTGGAGGCTATTCGTGGGAAGTTGTGAGTTAGAGACAATTGAATACATCTAAATGTTTAGAAAAAATTTGACCCACAGTCAAAAGTTCAGTTTGGAGGCAATTACAGGCTTGCAATTGAATGAGGCTCAAAGACTTCTGTCACCTGTGTGTGACAGGACCCCCTGTACTACAGATAATGATCGAGAGAATTATATCTGCTGAAGCCAAAAAACACTATAGGTCAAAACTAAGTTTTAAAAACTACTCTGTTTTTGCTTATTCTCTGTTACACTGTTTTCTCTTATTGCGACCCAGTTATTAAATAAACAAATTAAATCCTGTAGTAGGAGTCCTACTGTGGTCCTTTAACTTGTAATTAAAGAACATCTTTCAAACTATGAATTTGCTGTATTATGTATTTTTGCTGACAAAGATGAAGCCAGTTTTTTGTGATGTCACAAATGATCTATAATAATGACAAAACCAACATTAACACCAGCATATCATCCTCACTAGCTGGCAGAATAAGCAACAAGAAAAGCACATAATTTGTTTTCATAATCATAAATGTGATATCTTATGGTACACACTGCATACAGCAAGCAGTAATATAATATTAAATTCTATTTCCTCTTCAGAATAATGTCTCATCTGCAGTCTGTTTTAATGATCTGAACACCATATTAGCATTATTGCATTTGGAGTCATTAATTTTATTTCTACAAGTCTCTATTAATAAAAAAAAAACATACATTCAGATATAGTGCACACATCTTTAATATTTTTTACAAGTGGGTGGTTTTACCCACATTCAACAAAGATAATTTACTGAAAGCCCTAGATCAATACAGCTGGCTTCAGCAGTACACATCCGATGCCCAGAAGCACTGTGGTTTGTTTTAATCTGTGGAGAAGAAAAGCAAAGTAGGGCAGCAGAGATTACGAGAGGTTGAACAAATTAGCCTAATTTTTCGTATGTATGAAATCTTGACCTTGATAATGTTTGGTTATATAAGCATTTACTGCATTGTGAGTAAAGAAGAGAAACAAAATATTTACAGGGACACAGATTTGATAGGAATGAAGAATATATTGCATCCTGATATATTCTCTTGTAAAAAGAATGGAATTATTTAACATTTCATTTAGAAACATTACAAATATATTAACTGTGCTTTTACAGACAATATTACTTAATGCAAAAGCTTTACTCTAACTTATATAATTTTCTATTGCTGCAAATTGCTTCATTGCTTCTAAATTATTTTCATTATGTGTTTTAATAAATAACTACTTCAAACAAACACATTTATATTTTATGAATATAGTGTGCTTGCCTTGTTATTGTGGTACTTTGGAACTCATTTCCACCGTTTGCATTTCTTATTAAAATTGGTAGTTCTGTTTTGAAGAAATAGACCTGATACGATGACCAGATTCTTTTCAATTACATTTTACAGTTAATGTGTGTGTGTGGATAAACATTTGTATACAAATATTCAGATGATTACAGTATATTATAGATTGAGAGTACTCTTAAAGCAATTCTAAATCAAAGACCTATGATGTACTGACTTACCCAACCTGTCAGATACAATACAATCATTACTCTCTCGTCTTCACCCACCTACAACTTAGATGCTCTTGCCCAGAAATGCAATGCAACACTATGACAAGTATGCTTTATAAGTATTCCACTGTTCAAGGCTTTCCAACTCCAGGCCTTGGCTAAATGCATCCACACTCCAGCTACATTCCTGTGCTCTCTTCCTAAAACACTCCTGGTACACAATCTTCACGGTATTGGCATGAAGTATAAAGGCTTGGCTCTCCTCTTATCTCACTAATCAGACTTTTAATGTCTCTTCCTTCGTCTTCTTTTCTTCCACTATGAATCTTGACCTTGGTATTGTTTGGTTTAGGATATATTTAATTCAGAATTTAATTAAGAATTCAATAAGATAAAAAAATTAAACCAGGGATGGTTGCCAACACATGCCATAACCACCCAAATAGAACCCCGTTCCCCCGGAGTATGAATATTATACTTGGTACACCACTTACCATCAATATAACAAAATATGGGCAAGCACTCTCACCATAAGCGCACAAATATAAAATAAAATATTTTAATGAACGCTTCCCCACCTACAAAAAAGAAGCCATGGCCTTATTGATTCCATCCTCAACACTCAATTTGAAGATTCTCAATCCAAATTTGTTCAAATGCATACCATCTTTAAGAAAATAAACGTTTGCTTCAGGCCCCTATAATTCTTTATATGTCAGCGAAATACCAATACATAGTTTTATTAACTTTCTTTCTCGATTTTACCTTTTTTTTATATTAAATGAGGCCAATGAAAATGTGGAATTATTACATTATTCTAATAAATTCCATTACTGATAAAATTCTTAAATCGTTCCCATGATATATAATATATTCTTCTGCAAACAACGGAGAACAAGATGTCTCAATAATTTAATCACTGGTAAAGAATACACATTCAATTTATTAAGAGAATCTCAGTTGGTCACCCAAATAAATACTGTTACAATTGGAAATAACTGTAAAAATTTAACATTTAATAGGTCACTTGACTTCCACTTTAAAGGCAACAAGCTGCGCACCATTGATTTGTGAGATAAACTCCAAAACCACAACTGTCTGCTGCATCTGTATAAAGATCCAAATCTATATTAGACTAGTAAATATCCTGTTTTTCTCTCCCGCTCCCTCCCTTGTGTCTCTCCCCCCTTCCCTGTGTCTCTCCCCCACCTTCCCTCCACTGTGTCTCTTTCTCCCTCTCCCCTGTGTCTCTTCCCCATCCTCCCCCGTGTCTCTTCCCCCACCTCTCCCCTCTCCTGTGTCTCTTCCTCCTCTCCCCGTTTCTTTCCCCCCTCTCCCCTCCCATGTCTTATCCCCTGCTCTCTCCTTCCATGTTCTCTTCCCCCTCCCCTCCCCTGTGTCTCCCCCTCCCCTCCTGCGTATTTTCCCCTCCTCTCCCCTTCCCGGTGTCTCTCCCTCCCTTCCCTCCCCTGTGTCTCCCCCTTCCATATGTCTTTTTCCCCCATCCCCTGCCCTGTGTCTCTTTCTCCCTCGCCCCTCCCCTGTGTCTCTCTCCCTCTCCCCTGTGTCTCTTTCTCCCTCTCCGCTGTGTCTCCCCCCACCGTCCCGTGTCTCTTCCTCCCTCTCCCATCCCCTGTGTGTCTCCCCCCTGTGTGTCTCTTCCCCCCAATCCCCTCCCCTGTGTCTCTCCCGTGTGTCCCTTCCCTCCCCTGTGTCTCCCCTCCTCCCCTGTGCCTCCCCCTTTCCTGTGTCTCTTTCACCCATTCCCTCCCCTGTGTCTCTTTCTCCCTCTCCCATGTGTCTCTTTCTCTCTCTCCCCTGTGTCTCTCCCCTCTCTCCGCTGTCTCTTCCACTCTCTCCCCCCTTTATCTCTTCCCCCCTCCACTGTGTCTCTTCCCCCACCTCTTCCCTCCCTTGTTTCTCTTCCCATCACCTCTCCCCTCCCCTGTGTCTCTCTCACTCTCCCATGTGTCTCTTTCTCCCTCTCCCATCCCCTGTGTCTCTCCCGCTCTCCCCTGTGTCCCTTCCCTCCCCTGTGTCTCCCCCTTTCCTGTGTCTCTTTCACCCATTCCCTCCCATGTGTCTCTTTCTCCCATGTGTCTCTTTCTCTCTCTCCCCTGTGTCTCTTCTACGCTCTCTCCCCTTTATCTCTTCCCCCCTCCACTGTGTCTCTTTCCCCACCTCTTCCCTCCCTTGTTTCTCTTCCCATCACCTCTCTCCTCCCCTGTGTCTCTCTCACTCTCCCCTGTGTCTCTTTCTCCCTCTCCGCTGTGTCTCCCCCCCCCACCATCCCCTGTGTCTCTTCCTCCCTCTCCCATCCCTTGTGTCTCTCCCCTGTGTCCCTTCCCTTTCCTGTGTCTCTTTCACCCATTCCCTCCCCTGTGACTCTTTCTCCCTCTCCCGTGTGTCTCTTTCTCTCTCTCCCCTCTCTCCCCTGTGTCTCTTCCACTCTCTCTCCCCTGTGTCTCCTCCCCCCTCCCCTGTGTCTTTTCCCCCCTACACTGTGTCTCTTCCCCCACCTCTTCCCTCCCTTGTTTCTCTTCCCATCACCTCTCACCTCCCCTGTATCTCTTCCCCCCTCTCCTGTGTCTCTTCCTCCTCTCCCCTCCCATGTCTTTTCCCCTCCTCTCCCTTTCCCCGTGTCTCTCCTCCTCCCCTCCTGTGTCTTTTCCCCTCCTCTCCCCTGCCTTGTGTCTTTCCCCCCTTCCCTCCCCGGTGTCTCCTTCTCCCTCTCCCCTGTGTCTCTCTCTCCCCTGTGTCTCTCTCTCACTCTCCCCCGTGTCTCTTTCCCCCATTCCCTCCCCTGTGTCTCTCCTCTTCCCAACCCTGTGTCTCCTTCTCCCTCTCCCCTCCCCTGTGTCTCTCTCACTCTCCCCTGTGCCTCTTCCCCCCCTGTGTCTCTTTCACCCATTCCCTCCCCTGTGTCTCTTTCTCCAATGTGTCTCTTTCTCTCTCTCCCATGTGTCTCTTCCACTCTATCTCCCCTTTATCTCTTCCCCCTCCACTGTGTCTCTTCCCCCACCTCTTCCCTCCCTTGTTTCTCTTCCCATCACCTCTCCCCTCCCCTGTGTCTCTCTCACTCTCCCCTGTGTCTCTTTCTCCCTCTCCGCTGTGTCTCCCCCCCACCGTCCCCTGTGTCTCTTCCTCCCTCTCCCATCCCCTGTGTCTCTACCCTGTGTCCCGTCCCTTTCCTGTGTCTCTTTCACCCATTCCCTCCCCTGTGTCTCTTTCTCCCTCTCCCATGTGTCTCTTTCTCTCTCTCCCCTCTCTCCCCTGTGTCTCCTCCCCCCCTCCCCTGTGTCTTTTCCCCCCTCCACTGTGTCTCTTCCCCCACCTCTTCCCTCCCTTGTTTCTCTTCCCATCACCTCTCACCTCCCCTGTATCTCTTCCCCCCTCTCCTGTGTCTCTTCCTCCGTTCGCCTCCCATGTCTTTTCCCCTCCTCTCCCCTTCCCTGTGTCTCTCCCCCTCCCCTCCTGTGTCTCTCTCTCACTCTCCCCTGTGTCTCTCTCTCACTCTCCCTGTGTCTCTTTCCCCCATTCCCTCCACTGTGTCTCTCCCCCTTCCCTCCCCCGTGTCTCCTTCTCCCTCTCCCCTCCCCTGTGTCTCTCTCTCTCTCACTCTTCCCTGTGTCTCTCTCTCACTCTCCCCCGTGTCTCTTCCCCCATTCCCTCCCCTGTGTCTCTCCCCCTTCCCAACCCTGTGTCTCCTTCTCCCCTCCCCTGTGTCTCTCTCACTCTCCCCTGTGCCTCTTCCCCCTTCCCTCCCCTTGTCTCTTCCCCTCCCCTGTGTCTCTTCCCCTCCCCTGTGTCTCTTCCCCTCTCCTGTGTCTCTTCCCCTCTCCTGTGTCTCTTCCCCCATGTCTCTTCCCCCTCTCCCCTCCCCTGTGTCTCTTCCCCCTCTCCCCTTCCCTTTGTCTCTTCCCCCTCCCCTCCTTCTCTTCCACCCATGTCTCTTCCCTCATATCCCCTGTGTCTCTTCCCCCACCTCTCCTCTCCCCTATGTCTCACCCCTCCCCTCCCATGTCTTTACCCCCCTCCCCTGTGTCTTCCTCCCCCACTCCCCTGTGCCTTCCTCCCCTTGTCTTACACCCCCTCTACCTCGTGTCTTCCTCTCCCTCCCCCCTGTGTCTTCCTTTGCCCTCTCCACTGTGTCTTCCTTCCCCTCCTCCTCAGCAGTTTGCTGCTGTTGCCACAAGCTGCGCATGCGCGGCTCTGCCGCGCAATGCTCACACACCAAATCGCCAGATCTTCCCTTAAATGGGGTACGCATTATTATAAAGTGATGAGGGTGTTTAACTGCTACTGTTTTAAGAGATCACTCTTCACAATATGGATAAGTTTGCCTAACAGTGATTGAAGCTCACAAACTTTTTTCTGACCTATTATATCATTAATATTATTACATAAACTAGGAACTTGCCCGTCAAAAATGCCGGGAGTTAAATTTACAGCTTGGAAATGCTGTTTTTTGCACCCAATGAAGTGTTTTACCCTTGTTAACTTTTTTTTTTATATATTTATTATTTTTGCATGTAATAAACAATATATTTGAAAAAGGACAAAAAAATATTGTTTTTGTAATTAATGTGTGTATTGTTGTAACAGGCAAGTTGTATAGTAATATCTGTTACCAACTTATAAACCATGTTTTTAATGTTATAATTTGTTTTGAGTGTAACAGATACATGAATATTATAACACTGTATCAACTTTCTTTGTAAACCATTGTAAAACATTACATGTATTTTAACACATAGGTATTTTGTTTTATTGAATACAGAGGAAGGCAAACAGAAAAAAACCCAAGTGAAATGTAGCCAATGGTCTCAAATGGGAAAAAAAATCCTCCCTGACCCCAGATAATGGCGATCAGATTACTCCCTGGATCAATAGGCTGTCTGTAATTATACATGACAACTTGAAAAGCACTAAATACATACATTAAACCTCATTAAAAAAAACAATCCAAGAAGCTCATATCGAAATACAATGCAAGTGATAATTTAACTTAATATTATTAGACAGTTTAAACTTTATTTTAAACCATATGAATATGTAAAGCATTACATGTTATTTGACAGATTTCTAAATGTTTAAATTGATTCCAGAGGAAGGCAAAAGAAAAAAAAAAACAAGTGAAACGTAGGCAATTGTTTCAAATGGGGGAAAAATTAATTCACTCCTGACCCCAGATACTGGTGAATGGATTACTCCCTTGATCAATACTCTCTCTCTCTCTCTCTCTGTAATTACACATTCAAATTGTTAAAGGTGTAAATACATACAATGTAATCAAACACATTACAACTGTAGAAAGCAAAATGGAATACATGTAGGAATCAGCTTGAAATACATAGACTAAAGTATTACATGTTATGTAACAGATGTTTAAATGAGGAAATCAAACATATATACATACTCCCTGGATAAATAGGCTCTCAGTAATTAGACAGGTAAATACATCCAATGAAATTGTTTAGAAAGTAAAACTCAATGTAACAGCAGAATAAAAGAAATCGCTAACAACTGTATAAATACATTTCAAATACATAGACTGTTAAATACAGACAATGCAAATAGTAAGGGATGGCATATTGTTGTTTTGTGGAGTGCTTTGTCAAAAAAAAATTTGTTTGCTTTTTGTGTAATTTTAGGAGTGGTTTCTCTAAAAATGAGCCCAGCAGACAAAGAATGTTGTCTGTGCGATGTAACCACCATTTTTTTTTTTTTTAGTTCTTGAGAATGGCACATACAGCTTTTATATGTGAAAGAGTGGTCCTCTACAAAGAGTCCAAGTGACTTAAAAGTGCGTCCTTGAAATAAAACCACTGTTCTGTATGTTTTTTGCAGTTCTTGAGACTGGTACATAAAGTTGTCTATGAGAAATAGTAGCCCTCTGAAAAGAGTGCAAGAGACCTAAAAGTTAGTCCTTGAGATATGACCACTATTTGTAGTTTTTTTATCTTTTCCGTAGATTTGATGTTGTCCTTCTTTTTTTTTAAATGGTGGCCCTCTGAAAAGAGCGCAAAAGGCATACAATTTAGTTTTTAGCATTTTAGATAGAACTGCTTCTTGGAGACATCTCTCCCACGCTATGTCATCAGCAAGAATGTTTTTATGTTGTGCAACTAATTGAAAGGTGTCATAGACTGTGTTATTGACAATTCTCAAGTCTTGAAAACTTTGTGCCCCAGGAACATTTAAAAGTAGTAAACGTAAGCAGAAACGTTCAATGTCTCTGGAACTTACTGTATACATTCTGGTAATAATTTTATTACCACCCTTTTGTCTACGTTTCCATTTGCCATTGACCAAAACTTAATGAAAGGGAATCTCATTGTATAAGTATTCCCTTGCCTCAATATCTTTTGAATGTAGGATAAACCATGCAGTAAGTGTTGTTTGTCGATGTTCACTTTGTGCAAGAGCATTTTCTTCATTGCCACTATGAAAGTAATATAATTTTCTTTTTGGCAAATGTACAGCTAATCGACATACTGCATGTAAGCGATCGTGCATCTCAAATTTTAGAAGCGGCCACATTGCTTCTGGCGCACTGATATAGCGAGTATCCACCTTGTATCTATGCCAGTTCATCATGTAGCAACTAATTTTCTTGTTCATTTGGACCACTTTTTATGACGACAGTTGCAGCATCATATCCTTTATAAATATATTTGTACACATAGTTAATTGATTTAATGGAAGTGCAAGCTTCAACATCGATGTGTGCATTGTACTTCATTAAGAGATGTGGATTATGGCACCACATACGTGTTATCTACATCTTTTCCTTGAATTATGGCCTCTGGACCTTTCCTTCGTCTATATAAAGGATAGCCATCACAATTTGCAAAAGTTTGATCTCTAAAATCTTTAGTGCATTTGTTATGTTCCATACACAGTGATTGTGGATTTAGCTTTCCACATGGGCCATGAATCATAGTGCGGCACGTTTTTGTGGATGTGGTAGTTCAGCAGTAATTACTGAATCCACTTTATCTGCAGTATTCAATTTATGATTTTCGTCCAGTATTATGAGAATATGGGCATGTGGAAGGCCTCTTTTCTGGAATTCAATTGTATAAACATAAGACAAACACTTACCAAATAAGTTAGTGATGGTTATGTCATGTATTAAGGTTGTTCATTTTATTTTGAAGACTCAAGCCACTAAGTCTGGTCTATCAGAAGCATTTTTACCATCTTTGAAATTATCAACTATTTCTTGCAATTGAGGATTACATGTAAATGTAATAAATAAATCTGGTTTGCCAAATTTGGTTACAATAGCCATAGCATCATTGTATATTTCTCGCATATTGCGAGGTGATAGGATCAGATTAGTGAGTAATTATATATTCTGATTGTGTGTCAATTATATCTGGGCACCTAGATATAATGAGAGATAAATAATGCACAGAAATCAGAGTGTCATCAGGATAATCTCTGATCTTTATTTAGACAGTCTGTCTCTTATATAGCATAGAACACGTCACAACTTATTAGCATAGTTGGAAATAGGGTTAAATACAAAATTGCAAGCAACTGTCTTTTCAGACAATGTTTACTCGGCAAAACACCATCTAAAAAAAAACCCCTGTTTGCTTCAGATACATTGTCTCAGCAGTATCTGAAGCAAAAACAGGAAACAGGATACAGATGTTTTATACATAGACACTCTACAGATCACGCACTTAAAACATTCTAGTGAGATAAGGAAAATGCTGAGATACTTTTATAATTTCTACAACATACAGTTTTTATAACATACAATTAATTTCTAAATGAAGCAATTAAAATACCTAACATATCCCTCCTCTTATAAATGTATTAGACCAAGGTCTTAAGGCAAGGTTCAGGTCATAGTCCTTTCTTTAGTGAAGAGTTGGGGTCTGGACCATCATGGTGCTTCTCTTAATCCACTTGTTTTTTATACATCATCAATGTCATGATCAAGATAAGAATCAGATTCTCCTTGAGTGAGGGGTATCGTCTCTATTAGGTATTGTTGAGTTACTGCTTGGTCAACAACCTTATTCACCAATCCACGGATGCATGGTATCAATAGTCTGTCTGGGCTCCTCTTTTTGCAGTACCTGAATATGCAAATATTCCATGTTGTTACCTCTGCCTGAGGTGTAAATTCCAAGAGTATATCTCCCCTCATCACACTTTTGTGGGTCCTGGAGGGTGATCCGGATGGGGTTGCATAGCTGATTTTGGCTGCAAGAGGATGGCTCCACACCCCGTGTCAGCTTTAAGCGTCTCTTTGTACTTTTGCACTTCATGTGATTAGGTGGGGAGTAACCCCAGTCAGCTCCTGTATTCCATACGGCCAGTTTCCAGCTAGGACATCTCTCATTTCCATACAGAGAGGCTATACACAAATATACTGGCGCTTTTCTCACCCCTCCACTACGTCCTCCTCCAGAAAGACCACATCTTAGTACTTGACATAGGTCTATTTGGTTGGTTCCTATCTGCCCTTCCTTGAACACTAGGGTCAGTTAAATTGACTTCCATCGTGTCTCTTCTCATCCTGTTCATCCACATCTCTCCAATAGATTGCGTCTGGTTGCCTCTGGGTCTTGTTACTTCTTCCCATATGATTATGGGTGCTACTATGCAAAGAGTTATCAAGATGAGGCATGTCAGTGAGATTCTTAGGCCACACCAGTTAGGTCTTTTGAACAGGTGCCAGGACATTTTCTTGGGCCAGTTGAGAACCCCAAAAACCTGCACCATTCGGTTCTTCACTGGGTTTGAGACGAGTTTCCCCCCCTTTGTAGCCCAGCCTGACTCGCAATGAGTCAGCTAGCAGGTTTTTAGGAATCAACTGGCTCAAGCTCTGGCACTTTTACTCTCTTGCAGTGAGTCAGGTGTATCCAGGTGGCTCGTTCGGCAACTTTCAAGGCAGTGGGTGTTGACAGCAGAACTTGGTACGGTCCTTCCCACCTGGCCGATGCCCAATTTTTACGCTTGATTACTTTAATTAGGACCCACTGGCCTGGTTGTACCAAGCAGGGTCCCTGCTGTTGCTGTGGATGAGAGAGAGAGATGGAGGTAATATCTTTCTTACTTAACATTTTTCTCATATAGTCTGCTAAGTTTTCACTCATGTTCTCATCTTCTGAGATAAATGGTCTAAATTCTGGTAGTAGGAATGGTCTCCCATACAATATTTCAAACGGGGTTAACTTCTTCCTGCCTGGAAGCATGTGCATGTTTAGCATGACTAATGGTAAACAGTAAAGCCAATTTTTTCCTGTCGCTGCCATTGTTTTCCTCAATTTATTTTTAATGGTACCATTAGTTCTCTCCACTAATCCAGCTGACTGTGGGTGGTACGCACAGTGGTTTTTCAACTCTATGTGTAATGCTTTACTCAAGTGGTTGATAATCCTGTTCACAAAATGTGTGCCATTATCGCTATATATTTTCTCTGGTATACCAAACCTAGGAATTATTTGTGTCACTAAGGTTTTAGCCACTGTGATTGCGTCAGGGTGTGCACATGGTTTCGTTTCCACCCACCTAGAGTATACATCAATTATCACTAGGCAATATTTCTTCCCTTCACACTTTGTTAGTTCAATGAAATCCATACATATTGTCTGGAAGGGGTATGTTGGTTCTGGGAATGTGCCCCTTATGGGGTGATAGTTACCCTGAGGGTTATGTTGTGCACAAACAAGGCACCCTGCACAAATTTTTTTTAAAATAGGTGTTTAATCCATAGGCTGAAAATATTCTGCTGACCATGTCTACCATACTCCCTCTTGAGACATGACTAATGCCATGGCTCAACATAGCTGCATATCTGAATAGTGATTTTGGTAAAATTGGTTTCCCTTCAAGTAACTGCAAAAGGAGTTGTTTATGAGTGACTTGCCTGCCAGTAGATGTGACCATACCTCTATTTTTCCACAATTGTGCAAATATGTGCACAGTTGAGAATGCATATTGGCTGTCGGTGTATATATTTACTATTTGTCCCTTTCCTATTTTACAGGCTTCAGTAAGGGCCACGATCTCAGCTGCCTGTGCTGAAAAATGTGATGGAAGTTTTCCTGCTCTTATAGTTTCTTCTTGTGTTACTACTGCATATCCCGTTGCATTTGTACCATCTTTGTTTCTACTTGATGACCCATCTACAAACAGAGTTAGTGTAGCCTCGGTGTATGCAACATCTCTAAGGCCGTCTCTTGGTGAGACTTCTTTTTCTATGATTTCAGTACATGCATGTGGTGTACCATCTTCCTGGATGGGAACTAACGTTGATGGGTTCAGTGTTGTGCACCTTTCTATGTGCAAGTGTGGTTGTGACAGAAGTATAGTCATGCATGATAAGTGTCTTGAAGGGGAAAGGTATGAAACCTTATTTTGTAGTAGAATGACAGATACAGCATGTGGTACTCTTAGAGTCAAAGGGTGGAACAGGACTGAGGCTGCTGACGCCAGAACTGCCATGGAAGCCGCCACTACAGCCTGTACACAAACCGGAAGTCCCCTGGCTACAGGGTCCAACCTGGTTGAGTAAAAAACCAAGGGTCGGTCTCGCAGGCCATGTTTCTGAGTCACAACAGAAGTCATATAGCCTCCCCTTGAGTCAACAGTTTGTACAAATGGCTTGCTGTAATCTGGCAATCCCAATACAGATGTTCCCACTACTGTGTTCTTAAGCTGAATGAATGCTGCTTCAGCTTCATGTGTCCACGCTACCTTTTCATTAGCTGACATTGATTGTGCATAAATAAGGTGTTGTATGGGCCCTGTAAGTTCTGCATAGTTGGGAATCCAACTCCTGCAGAAATTTACCATCCCTAAGAAAGACATAACTTGTCTCTTTGTGACCAGCTTAGGGGCTTCTAGTATGGCCCTTTTCCTAACTGGGTCTAGTGATCGTCCCTTTCTGCTCACTAGGTATCCCAGGTACTTCACTTCTGCTTTCCAGAGCTGTAATTTATCCCGACTAACCTTATGTCCCTCTTCTGCCAGGAATGTGTGTTATCTGGCTGCATGTCATTTAGGAGTGTATGTGGATCTGGCACCGTGGGTACTCGGGAAATTACAGCTTTATTTACTGCTTGCAAATCCTGCACTAATCTCCAAGCTCCGGTTGTCTTCCTGACTGGGTAAAGTGGGGTGTTACATGGGGATCCTGGGCATTCTATTATAATCCCTTTCTCAATCAAAACTTTTATAATAGGTTCTATGCCCTTCTCTGCTTCAGGTTTTAGAGGATACTGTCTCTGATGTGGCTGAAAAGTACTTTTTGGGGTGATTTTTACTGGCTCTACCCCCTTTATAAGGCCTACATCAGCGGGCCCTGTGGACCATAAGGTGTCCGGAAGGCTCTCTAATGCTACCTCCTGTTCCTGAGTGAACAGTATCTGTGTGTTGTGTCATGGTTCCTCTAACAGAAGAACTTTCTCCCACCTGGATGACTGTAAGTGTATTCCTTTCTTTGTCTCTGTTACCCAGTTTAGGATTTTCCGATATATTTTTGTGCTCGGTGAGTACTGCACTCCGAGGTCATAGGGTAAGTACTCCCATGGTGTTTTATCTGTCTGAGCCTCTTCTACCATCCCTCCTACCTGTACCCACCTTCCACCAGCTGGCATAGTCAGTGATATGTGTGGCACTGTGTGTCCTGCATAGAGGAACTGGTCTTGATTATTCAGTTTTACTCCCACCCCTGTATACCCATTTTCTGTCCAGTATATGTAATCCAAGGTTATTCTGGTATTGGTGTGTTTGAAAAATGTTTTTCATAGTCCACATCCCTCCCCGGTGTACTTTCAAATTTCATAGTGCAGTGTAATGACTCTGTGCTTTGTTTTACACTGGAAGATGGAGCTAGGTCATTAGCCATGGCTATCAAAGCGCTAGATACTTGTGCTGGCCCTGTTGACACCATGTCTAATGTGTAAAAGTAATGTGGTTCACCCATCTCCTGCACTACATTTACATCGACAGGTATGTCCCCCATGTATGCTTTCATGCCTTTCCATGTGGGAACCACTCTAATGTTGCATTTCAGCATCAGATCTCTACCCAAGAGATTTATCGGGCATCTAGGGGAGAGTATAAAAGGATGCTCAAATGTTTAGCCATTGAACAATCTCACTGTAAGTGGGCATGATACAGGTTCACTATTTGTCTGTCCTGCTGCTGACCTAACCAGTATGTTTTGTGATGACGTATAAATACTCCATGTGCCATCATCGCTCAATACTGACCTACAGGCTCCTGTATCGCATAAAAATGTTATCATTACCCCCTCTACATCTAGTTTAATGACTGGTTGTTCTGCTAGAGCCATTAAGTCTATACATGATTCCAAATTCAACACATCATTTATTTCTGGCAAATTTGCATCATTATTACCATACTCATACAATTCAGATTCATGCAATTCTTGTTCAGCAAATATTAGTAAAGGAAGGGTACAACCTGGTTCTAATCATTTGTCAGTCTGGTCATCGTCATCTGCTCCCTCTTCCTCCTGGTACTTTTTGTTTCTGCAGGAACGTGCTAAGTGGCCGGCCTTGCCACATACGTAACAATTTCCATAAAATTTGTCCTCTGCTTCCACCTCGACCACGTCCACCTCCTCTCCCTCCACGTTTTTGGTTATTTCCACCATCACCAGAAAAGAAAGCAAAAAGTTATAGGTTGCGCTTTCCCATCAACAGAAGTCATCAAATACACCTCCTTTGGTTTACTATCTTGCTTTATCTGTTTCTTTTCATTTGCTCTCTTACACTGCTCTTCTGCATGTCTAGCATATTCTATGGTTTCCCTAAGGGGACATGTTTTGTAAGTAATTTGGTGTTGTATCACAAAGTCATTTATTTGTTTAGCTGCTGAGCATATGGTCCAGCATCATCATATGGGTTAGGTCTGGCTACCCCGCTATGGCTGTCAAATACTACCCGCAACCTCCCTATATATTGTTCCACACTTTCATCATCTTTCTGTACACACTCGTTTATCTTAGTCCAGTCTGCGTCTGTCAGCTATTCTGCCTATTAGAGTGTCTACTCTTTGGGTCAGTTCTTGTGATCCATATTGCAATGGCTCCCCCCTTGGGTCCAGTGGATTCCAGTCACCTTCACTAAGGATCCAATCGGACCCTAATATCTGCCTCAGACACCGTACAACCTCCACACCATTTAATTTAAAACTTTGCTGCAATCGCTGGAACTTAAGTCTGAAAATTCCCATATTGTCATTTGGGTGGGGGACTCCTTCTACAGCTCTCCTCACATCTGCATCTGTCCATGCTCGGTATACTAGCATTGTGGGTGGCAACACATTTCCCCCCTCTAGGATTGGGAACCTCAATTAAGGGATAAAATGGCACAGATGTTATTCCCTTACCTCCGTATTGACGATCTGGTGCCCGCCTGGTTCTGGCGGGCCGTCCCTAAGGTGGTGGTGTTGGAGGAGGTGGATTTGGAGCGGTGGCGGCAAGCAGGTATTTGCGGGCATCATCAAATTCGTCCTCTACATCATCACTATAAGTGACCATATTCCCAGGAGGTGGAGGGGCGGTCAGTCGTGGAAGTCTTTTCTGTGTACACATAAACATATCCTCTTCCGAAGGAGAGAGGTGGTTAACATTACATGTCCCTCCCCCCGTAGGCACCGTCATTGTGATACACATTTAACTTTTTGTTTTCATCTTCAACAATTTGTTATTTTTAGTATAGAAAATGTATTTACTTTTTAGTATTTTTATGTTGATTTCCTTAATTAAGTAACGTTGCGTTTACTTTTCCTTTCCTATACTTCTTTGTATATAGTAAAGCTCAATAAAGTTTGAACGTCTCCTATACCTTCCTTGTAATAAGGATTAATATTGCCAAGAAGTAGTGGATACAGGGCACCGATTTCCAGCAGAGGTAGTATAGTAGATGCTGTGTATCCAGTGGGTGCGGTGAGCATTGTCATCACTTAAAAGAGTTATAATAACATGCCTTTGTCTCTCTTTACAGCAACCACACTTCCTCCCTTCTGCTATGTTCCCTTAAGGTTACAGACAGACATATTTTATATAAAAAAAACTAACACACACACACAGAGAAAATTGGAGTAGAAAGGGGAGTGGTCTGCTATGCTGACTGTGGGGGGTGGGCCAGACCCTGCACATCGTCACATAATACAGATCAATCACCTCCCTGCCCAAAGGTAAAGCATTGAGTAAAGGTACAAAGACACAGAAACTTTATATATATACACAAATACACATAAGAAAACAATTCTAGAATACAGTGTTCACAATTCCCACACATAAGTGTGTTTTTACCAGACATAAGTCACAGATGCACACCAGAAACCCTGTGCATATTAAACATTTCTGTAGAGATAACCTTGAAAACTGCAGGGTCTAGAAACCACACTCCTGGCAGTGCCATTTATGCCCCTGAGAGCCTATCCACCTATACATATACATATATATATATACATATACATATGTATATACCCACATATATATATATATATTCTGAACTCCTATAGTATCAATTAAAGTTAATAGATATACACAACAAATAATATCACAGGTACATGGAAATATACATAGCATTACATATACATACAACAACCAACAGACCTTTTATACATTTTCCAGAAATAATCTGTATATCTCCCACCCAGTGCTTCATACACACAATCTTACAGAGTATTTTAGTAAGAAGTTATGAATACACAGAAACTGCAGACAAAATATTTCAACATTATATAACCAAGTAAAGAATGAGAAAGAATACATATGTACATATATACATACACTCACAAGTACACAGAAATATACAGAATGTTTACAGGTATATATAATAACCAAGAAACTGCTATCCGTGTTACACCCCTCACAAACACACATACAGCCGGTACCGGTATTTAAATCATACAAAATGGTAACATGCACACACATACATATTTTCTTGCAAGAGCTCATGTGAAAGTCAGACTCATTTACCCCTTTTTCATGGTAAGCTTTCTCAATATTGTTACGTACGGAGAACTTATTTTATAGTCTTTTCCTCAGGATAATGACTCTTTTACCTCCCTATGGGTAAGTTTCAACCCTTCTACCTATTACTAGGCTAGAAACCTAGTTGTACAACTCTTTTACCTAACATCACCGTAAGGTAAGGACCTACAGAACATACACACAAATGCAAAATGCAACAGAAATTCAGGTACTCACTGTCAGTTCGCTGTAAGCTGTGCCTTGTCATCCCCCGGAAAAACAAACACCTTGCCTCTGTGGTCCAACTGATCGTATATATCAGGCCTGAGGTCTTTCTCAAGGTAAGGGAGTCCACAGTGACTTACCCCCCCGTGCACGGTAAAAGGAGTTTTGCTTCGTCCGAGGAATGATAAGGGAAACAACCACCGTTCGAAGGACCAAAATGATAGGATCAGATTAGTGAGTAATTATATATTCTGATTGTGTGTCAATTATATCTGGGCACCTAGATATAATGAGAGATAAATAATGCACAGAAATCAGAGTGTCATCAGGATAATCTCTGATCTTTATTTAGACAGTCTGTCTCTTATATAGCATAGAACACGTCACAACTTATTAGCATAGTTGGAAATAGGGTTAAATACAAAATTGCAAGCAACTGTCTTTTCAGACAATGTTTACTCGGCAAAACACCATCTAAAAAAAAACCCCTGTTTGCTTCAGATACATTGTCTCAGCAGTATCTGAAGCAAAAACAGGAAACAGGATACAGATGTTTTATACATAGACACTCTACAGATCACGCACTTAAAACATTCTAGTGAGATAAGGAAAATGCTGAGATACTTTTATAATTTCTACAACATACAGTTTTTATAACATACAATTAATTTCTAAATGAAGCAATTAAAATACCTAACACGAGGAGATCCTTGGAAGGAAGATGGTAAAAGGATGTCCAGCTGCTAGATTTTGGTTTGTAGCCGCTTTAGCAATATAATCCATGAGGCCACAGTAACTGTTCAACACAAAGTTTATGTTGTTGGTATTTTATGAAAATTAAATGATTGGCTTCCACGTGTAAGTATTAATTTTGGTTGCCAACCTGCTTCTCCATTGAGATCCAAAATTGGATACGTCATTGGATCTAAATTTGTACTTAATATATTGATGTTAACAAAAGGTTGCTCCTCATTTCTAGAACATATTCTAATATCCCTTTGATAAGGTGGCTCTGCCTCATTATTTTGAAAGACCATTGTAACCTCATTAGATGTTGGTAAGTTATAACGTCTTTTATCAGTATGCCTATCTCGTCTTCGAACCATATTGACTCTTGGTATTGGCAACTGATTATGTTCTGCGTGAAGACGTTGTTGTTGTTCAACCCCTGAGAGTTTTTTATAAGCTTGAGTGTATGGATTTTTTATAATCTTATCAAGCTCATGAAAAACAGTGGCTAAGCATTTAGTATTTTCTGCAAGCTGCATTTGGTGTTCGACAGCTTCGTTTGTATCAAGTACATATAGTTGACTAAATTTTCTTGAATCCGATCTTCTTCCCGAGGGTGTAAATGGGAAGTATGGTGGTAAATTTGGCCTTGTACTTTAAAGCAGTAACGGCCATGTCCTTCCACATTTCCAGCTAATGTTGCACCCATAGATGCAAAAAAAAAAAATGGCACTATTATAACATTGTATATTTTGCTTAACATTCCTGTAATTTGGGAAAGTTGGGTCAGTCATTATATTTTGAAGATAGTTTGGGAATTCCGCTTTCCTGCAGTTGTACTTTACCCTTTTGACAACAACTAATGAACTTACCATCTCTTGGTCATGATAATGATAAGCCCCACAACATTGACAAAGCACATTTAACATTACACAATTGTGAGTTTGGACATTTATATTTGTAAATAATGGATTTTCCTGTGAATGCAGATCAACATTGAAATCATTTTCTACATTATTACCAGTACCATATTCTTCACATGTTTGTGGTTCAATATTTTTTAGTTTCCCAAGTTGTTTCTTTGAATTTTATTGTCTATCTTCTTCTCGTGTTTTTGGAAGAGACACAGGTATGTGAGTGTGTTGGGGGGGGCTGGCAGGAGGGGGAAGAGACACAGCGGAGGAAGAGGGGGTGGGTCATAGACAGAGGATATGGGTTTTTAAGATCCCCATGGGAGTGAGAGAGGGGGGCAATGAGATACAGGGGTGCAAGAGGGGTTTGGAAGACACACATGGGAGACAGGGGGGGGGGGGGGGGTGAAGGAGCCACAGGGTAGTGAGAGAGGGTGTGTGAAGCTATACAGGGGAGTGGAAAGAATAGGCACAGGGGAGGTAGAGGGGGGGTCAGAGACACAGGGTGGGTGGGGGGGGGGGTTGATGATACCCAGTGGAGGGAGAGGGATTTAATATTTAATGGTGTCTGCACATGAAAAATAGTGTACCTGGTAGTTAGGGAAATGTCTGTTGAGAAACCGTCACTGCAGCCATCTTGTATGTCCCAGTGAAATTGACAGAGATCTGCAAAGAATCCAAAAAGTTGATGATTTTTTATTTGTAATCAATACATTTTTCTTCACCTCTGATTTTCTAGTTAGTAATATAAAATACCAAAAGACCTCACAACCACATTAAGTAATATATTACAAATGTGCAATTAATAAATGTAACGACATGTACTGTACCTTTTGTCCTTGTAAATTGATATCTTTAGGGCACTGCAGGGTAAATCTCTGTCACTTTCAAATTCACAGACACCTGGAAAGTGTGCAATCATATTTAGCAAATTAGTATATGTTCTATTGTGCACACATAGACAGGTTCGAATGGCTTAAAGTACGTCATTGTAAAATACACAATTTTTTAAACCATTTCTGGTCCCATTAATTAGTAAGAATACTTTAGTTGTTATCTTGCTATGTATTTTATTTAAATTATAAATCGTTACATTAAGCTTTTATACAATGAGATAATCCTAAAATGTTATATTTGGCATATTTTTTTTCGTGCAAATTAATTAATTAGTGAATGACTGACTAAAATTAGTTTAATGAAATATAGTGTAAATCCTATTTCTAACTTGGTGTGTTTGACTGAACTCACATGTGTCAGTCTGTTGGTAAACAGGCCATGCCGGCAAAATGTGTGTGACTGTGAAATCGACAGGCCCTGCATGCAAAATATGTGTGTCAGTGAAACTGCGAGCTGCAAACTTTACAATTATATTTCAGTAGTGACTATATGTTATGCAATACAAAGACATACAGCATACAATGTGTTAAGTAAGGTCATTTTTTTTAATGTAATATAATTTTGTGTTGCAAATTTTACAATAGCATTTCAGTAATGACTATATCTTATACAATACAAAGTCACGTCACTGTAAATGTAGTTTTTTTGTGTATACATTTGTTTAAATAAATTTATGTCATATACCTTTTTTAAATACATGATTTTCATCAATTATTAGCTAATAATCCTTTTGGTCATGTTTGCATATATTTTATATAAATCATACAGGTATGCTATCATGTTTAACATGATGTAATGTTAAAATGTAACTGTTTTATTTACTTATTCAATTAATAAACTAATTAATAATAATACTTTACCTATTAGGTTGAAATGTTAATTTTTTGTAAACTAATCAGGAGTTAACAATCTCCTAATCAAATTTGTCCTCTGATAACGTCCACGCAGTCAGTTCATCATCTGAGGAGAAAGTGCGAAAATTCTGGAAACTTTCCAGTATTTAAAAAGTGGACAAACTTGCGCATGCGCAGTTTAGCGATTTTTCGCCATTTCAGGGTGTAAATCTGAAGATTTGCGACTTACGCGTTTCAATACAAAATGGATGATTTTACGTTCATTGCGATGACTGTGTGAATAAGGGTTAGTGTTGTATATTTTCTAACTCCTGCATTGTTCGAGTGTGGTCCTGTTTTCGTCGTCGTGTATTTTTGAAGACCCACGTGACTGGCGTTGTTCGTGTAAGTGTTACTGTGTTTGGCGTCGTGCATTTTCAAAGTGCTACGCGCCTGGCATTGCAGAGCCTCGTTTTCATGCAGTTTCAGACTTTGTACGTTTTTGAGGTGGCCATTTTTCCTGTCGCTTAGCCGATTTTAGAGTGCCGAAAACCTTCCAATATAATTGCAATTCCTTTGCAACTTAACTCCCAGGTTTCCTGGCTCTCCCCCTGTGCTGTGTGTGATTTTTTAAAAATGTTTTTCAATTATTTCTGTTGTTTTTCCTTGTTTTGTAGTTATGCTTTTCAACCATGAGCCTAAGTCCCGCGTGGTTCAATGGTCAGCCTAAGTCCCGCATGCTTCAACGGCTAGCCTTGCTTTGCAAGGCACCCAGCCTATGTCATGCACCGTACACGGCTCTCCTTGCTATACAGCCTAAGTTGTGCGCCGTACATGGCTCAACTCGCTTTGCAAGGCTTCGCAGATGAGCGCCTACTGCGCTCATGCAGTCTACGTTGTGCGCCGTACACGGCTCGCCGTGCTTCGAGAGGTTGCAACTGCGTGACCAACATTGCAAACGTTATGGACAGCGTTCTTGGTCCACAACTATATATGTGATCTATTACTTTTTCTGTTGGAAGTTAACTTTCAAATTTGTTTGAATCGATTTTTATTCACAAAAAAATTCAGTTGGGTAAACTGATGTATTAATAGCTAACAGAATCCCAAATTCCTTGGCCATTTCGAAAAATATTTCCAATGAAGTATAAAATATATTTAAATCAGCAGGAACTACAAACAAAAAAATGATCTAAGTAGTGTATTAAAGATTTGAAATCAGATCTAACTTCTACTACCCATTGCAATGAACTGAAACCTTCAGAATAGGCTCATAGTACCGTGCAAGACAAAGATTAACAAAATGTCCTCCCTTGAAAACGGCAACCTAATATATGATGACTTAAAGAGTAAATTGGAAGCAATCTAAAAGACGATTTAATATCCATAAGCAATTCCTGGCCTGACAAACAAACAATTTTACAGCCCCAGTAAATTAGCCCTCGTAGTTCCTTCGGTCCTCGCAAAAGACATTTTTTTTGCTGTTTGTGAGGACCGATTCCACAATATGTCCCTCGCAGCCTCCTTTGCGAGATGACACCCAAAAGCGGACAAGAATACACTCCGAGAGAGCTACGTAGTAACACGCAGTCATAAATCTATAAGGTGAACCTCACACCTCGGAAGAATCTCTACAGACACAAAAAAATGCCCGCAAGGCATCCTAAAGCCTATATGTGCTGCATCGGAGCAGCCCGACACCGCCTTCTGATGCGCCCCCCTGTTCCCTAAGCACATCCCCATGCTGAAGGGGTCCCTATCGCGACCCCTGCAGCCTCCCTACATTAACCCCTTGCAGCGATTGGCATCGATCAGGCCCCCGCTACATTTAAAAATTAAAATTCCCCTCTGCAGGTCGTTAAGGGGCCACGGCACACCATTAGCCAATCCCAGCTGTGGGGGTACTGTAAGTAACCCCGTGGCACCTAACATTAACCTCCCCTATCACTGTCAATCAGACCGTGGGGGTGTATCCCATTGTGATTGGCTGAAGGCAAAAGTGTCTTCTGATTGGTTTAAAAAAGATTGACAGTTCCATCAGCTAATTAGAATGGTATATAGGGGAATTTGATTTTTTTAAAATGCAGAAGGCCTGATCTATGTCGATTTGGGACCCTTTACTGCAATGGGTTAATGTGGGGGGCTGCGGAGGTCCCTATGGATACCTGCAGCAAGGGGTTAATATGGGGTCCCGATGGGGACCTCCAGCATAGAGGGGGGTTAATTTTAGGTGCCGGGGGGTACTTGGAGTACCCCCCATGGCAAGGCTTGTATGTAGAGTTGCCACTGAGGACCCCTCGGGGACCCCCATGGCACTGCACTGTTGCTCCGTGTTTGACATGGACGGCCCTGCTGCGTAGCTCACATGTTACTTGCAGCAGGGCTTATTTAATAGCGTTGTAACTTTGCAAGATTTGCAGCTGTTATGGCTTAAGTACAAACCTCGTATCTACGACACTGGAATTTAATGGGGATGTTAATCTCTTGATCAAAAGAAGAATAGCTAATGGAAGATAAATTCATGTCAATGTCATCGTTAAATGAGTAACCTTTTTGGTTTGGTACATGGTGAATAAAACACAATGTAACTTGCCCTTTTTGGGGGGACAACTCCTAAAGGAAAAATACATAAACTATCAACTGGAGGACTACTAAATGGGCCAACCATTCTCCCTAAAGAAACATCTATCGTAAGTTTTTGAACTATCACAGGAAATTGCTTAGCAGATAAAAGATTCCCACAACAAAGATGATGAAAATAATTTTTAAATGGTTTACCAAAATTGACTGTATGGTCTTTGGAGCAGGAATTATGTATCCCGTTTGTTGTCTTTATGGTAAATGCACTTATATTGTCATGTAATTGTTTTGTACCTTATCTCTCTAAAACACTGTAGAAATTGATGTTGCTAAACAAATAAAAATACATATATACAAATAAGTAATGTATATTGGACTGGACTGAGCACATACACTGGTCACTTGAACGGGAAAGAGGAGGATGGTTCAACATCCCTTAATATTTCAATTAAAAAAATCTTTGTATATAGCTGGATAAGTCATCTGATGTTTTCTAATGATACTCCTGCCTACCTTTCCTGAAACATGTAAGCAAATTTTACCAGTGGACAGAAGTTTGAATCAGGGAATTTTCCGCTAAAATCAGGATGTCTGGTCACTCTACTGATAATGGATAAAATAAAACAGTTAATATTGTTTTACGTATTTATTATTATAACAGTACTATTTTAGTGTGTATACTTTGATGTTGGACAACATTGTATTTAGGTATATAAGGTGTCCCTTTGAAATGCTCCAAAACCCTCAAGAAACCGGAAGAATTCTACAAATGTTCAGGCATGGTCATTGCTAGGTTCATTTTGCACAAAATTGCAGAAGACTTGAAATATAGAAAATGCCCTCTTAATCTGGTGTTGAAGATTAGATGACTAAGGCATGCAATTAGGTTTGAATCCCATTTATTTTCATGTATTTATTTACATTTATATAGTAATTTTATCCAAGGCACAAGAGCTACAAAAAGCTGTTTCATTGATCATAGTTCAGGGGGTTAAATTTGGACAGTTATTAGAAGGCAGAATGCAATTGATACAGAACTATGTATGTTCTAAGTTTGGAATATATTTACTCTTCTATTTTAGATACGATTTTTAAATAGGATCTAATGTTTAAAATAGCTTTCCTGTTAACAGGAGCTAAAATCTGTGGTGTGACATTTGATCTAAAAATAAGTGTGAAATACTCAAGTCAGCGTTGTATGCTTAAAAGAGTCACAAATTACTATTGTACCATGAGATATCTTCACATTATTGTCAATTTTTTTTAAAGAATGTATTTTAGAGCTAAAACATTGAACTTATGCAGAGGCTGTAAGTGAACCGTAGCTGCAAGATATAACTATTCGACTGTAACGTATGCCCTAATTATTTATATGGTTTAGAAAAAGTGCCCTCCCCCCCAAAAAGTAAAACATTTATGAAAAAAAAATTTGCAAATGCAAACTACAATACATTAACAATAAAGTATTTAAGTAAATTCTTTATAAACTGATAGTTAAACAGTGCAGGATCTACCTTTTTGGAGCCCCTGGGCAGTGAAGTGGAGGAGTGCAAAGGACCACTGCACAATGAAAACAGAAATTGTTTGAAAAAGCCATAAGTAATCAGGAAAAAAGTCATACAGTTAGATTTTGATTAGATAAAATAAATGTTGATGCCACTGCTAGGCCCTGGAGAGATCCATGATAGATATATACCATTTGAAAGTCCACTGCCCTCCCAGTTCAACATTTCACCAGCCGCCACTGGGTTCCCTACATATAAATGTAATTATATTCAGTCAGGATCACATTCTTTCAAACTAGTGAAGGTATAAACCCAACTAGGAAAGCAATAGTACTGAAGGCTGAAAAATAGAATGCAGATATTGGGATGAACTTAACTTTTATTGTACATTATAAAACATAATAAAAATTATTATTAAAACAGATACAAATCTGCATACATATCAATCCACATTTATCTCTCAGGCTTAAACAATATTGGAAGCAAATACAAAGTACTCAATTATACTGACACTGAGAGTACCTTTATAGTCTTATACTAATAAGATCCACAGTGTAGAATCTTAACTCCAACACCATTCCAATTTCCCTATAATCTTATCGTGTTTGGAATGGGTGCCACCACATGCACCCTATCTCAATAGGTTTATCTATCTACACTATTCAAAATGGAACTCTCAATCTATACATGTCAAACATTACTTATATTTTACTCCTTAACATTAATCTTAGAGCAATTAGAAATGATACATACTCAGCCCTAATATAATAAACAATGACATCTATAATGTATGCTTATAACCAATATCAGTATGTATACATAAAGTATGTATTAGATGCCAACATAGACACTAAGTCATATTACAAAAATAATTCAGTTCGTCTATACGAATTAATGGAGCCAAACTATGCAGCCCTAAAATGAACAGCTTTAAAGGAACTTTTGGAAGCAAGGGGCAAGATAGCCAGCAATAAATCGAAAACTATTCTGATTGCGGAACTGACGAAGGTAGACCGAGCCAGCAGAGCTGTACTTTCACCAGAGATGGAGAAAAGCGAAGTCGCAAGGGAACTAAGGATAAGGCTGGCATTTTACCGGGAACCACCATGAGAAGAAACTGTAACAAGAGTGATGGAGCAGGTACAAGATTACATATTGGCCAACAGGCAACACCGCTACATCTAGCAGATCAGCGATCCAGAGAGGGGTCACCAGCAGTATCGGTCACCACACAAGGAAAAGCGAAGCTCCCATACAATGTATTTAAAGAGGATATTTATGGGTACATTCAAGATTTTGAAAGACTGTGCCACTAACATGACATTGAACGAGCAGACTGGGGACCTCTGTTGGCAGGCAAATTGTCTGGCCATGCTGCAGAGGCATACCGGGCAGTACCAGATGAAGTCAGCAAAGACTACCACCGGGTGAAATAGGCCATCTTAACGCGATATGCTATCACCGCAGAGGCATACCAACGCTGATTCCGCGAGCTCCACAAACAGGAGCAGGAATCCCATGCCGAGTGGACTTATCGACTGCAGAGAGCTGCCTTGGGAGGGGTTCAGGCTAACCGAGCCACAGCCATGGAAGAACTGCTGCAATTGATTCTGTTCTTCAGTGGACTAACCCCAGAGGTGCAAGTATGGGTAAGGGACCGTAACCCCTTACCCTCTCCGATGCTGATTGGCTGGCCGATGAACACTATGATGCACGGCGCCACCACCGACCACCAGCTGCAGTGCCGACCCCAGCACCCCCGGCCGTAGGCACACCTGTCAGGGCAAGGCCACCGGCTTCAACACCTCCGGTTCCAGGTACCAACCTTGTGCCAATATCCCCGCCAACCACCGCCAAACAGAACAGTGGCCCATTGCCTACCACACAGAGATCGCTACCCACAATGCTGACCCCACTACCCGGAGGAACAACTAGGGGTTTTACATGAAGTCAACCCGTCCAGGCTGCGTAGGACAACCAACAACACCAAAGGCAAACCGTATGTCTGGAGAGGAAGAACGTTGATGGGCTAAGGGAAACAGGAGCCACATTAACCCTCGTCAAACACCACTTGGTCCCAGACAAATCACGTACCGGAGGCTCTGGCAGTACGGGTAGCAGGGGGAGCAATACTCCGCTTATCCACTGCCAAGGTTCATTTACACTAGGGTGTGGGGTCGGGACACGCCAGCACACTCTGAGGCTAAGGTAAACAACCAGTCTCCACCCCTAGAGAACTTGCCCTGAGATGCCACTGTAGAGTTTAGGAAAGAGGTAGCCGTAGACCCAACGTTGCAAGTATACAAAGATCGGGTCACCTCCAGTCAGGCAGGATTACAGGGGGAGAGGTACTCGTGGGACAAGGGATTACTATACAGGAACTCAGAGAGGATAGAGGCTGGGGCTGTACCGATCCCCATAAAACCGTTGGTAGTACCCCAGAAATATAGGCAGGAATTACTCCCAATAGCCCATGATATTCCCTTATATGGACATCTGGAAGTTAGCCAAACTAAATACAGGCTAACTCAGAACTTTTTCTGGCCGGGGATTTTTAAAGATATTTGTCTGTACTGTCAGACATGTGACACCTGTCAGAGGGTAGGTAAGAAAGGGGACTGCCATAAAGCAAAACTTCACCCCCTTCCCATTATCCAAGAACTGTTTAGCAGGGTAGAGGTAGACTTGGTAAGGCCCCTAATTAGACCGAGCCCTTACGGCAAGGAATACATCCTGACCCTAGTAGATTATGCCACTAGATACCCAGAGGCGTTGGTGCTGAACAATGTTCACGCTGAGATGGTCGTGGGTGCCCTGATGCGGATTTTCTCTCCCATGGGATATCACCAAGAGCTTATTTTGCATCAGGGCCTATTTACAGCCGAATTCACCCACCAATTCTGGACACTAGGCAGAGTTAAGCCCATAGTAAACTCGGCATACCACCCCCAGTCCAATGGTCTCTGCAAACATTTTAATGGAATGCTAAAACAAATGCTCAGGACGTTCACTGACACTAGGAACGACTGGAAAGATTCCTGCCCCACCTTCTTTTTGTGTACAGGCAGGTGCCCCAAGAATCCACCGGATTCTTTCCCTTTGAACTACTGTTAGGTAGAAGGGTGAAAGGCGCGTTAGACTTAATAAGAGAGCATTTGATGGAGAGGTTAGCGCAGATGGTACTCCTATCATCCCATATGTTTTGGAGTTTAGGCCCGCCAACGCAGATGGTACGGTAGGGTAGCCAGGGACTGCAGCTTTCAAGTGGGATAAGTGAGTCAAAAGTACTGTTTTAAAACCCGTCCGTAATGACAAGCTGCAGGCCGCCTGGCAGGGCCCATACCGGGTGGTAGAACAAAAATGCAATACCACCTATGTGATTGGCTCATGCTCAGGAGTAGGGGGAAGACGCATGCTCCGTGTGAATAGGCTAAAACCCTATCATGAGCACACAGAGGATGTGGTGGCTATTTGCGCCCCAGCATCCGAAGATTTTGAGAACCTCGCTCTACCAGACCTCTTAGAAAAAGAAGACTAGACAGAGGGCCTCGCAGGGGTACAGCTAGGAGAGCGGCTGAGCCCACAGGAGCGTACCCAAGTGAAGGAGATGATCAGGGCCAAGGGGGCCACCTTCTCCAATCTGCCTGGGTACACACCTCTGCCCACTCACCGCATAGACACCCCTGGCCAACTACCAGAAAGCCAATCTCCCTACCGCACCCCTAAATCTGTAAAGGAGAATATGCGTAAACAGATTCAGCAGATGCTTCAGCTAGGGGTTATTGAACATGCTGATAGTCCCTGGGCATCCCTGGTAGCGCTAGTACCAAAGCGGGACGGAAAGATCCGATTCTGTGTGGACTATAGGAGGCTAAATGACACAACAGTATCTGATGCCTATACAATGCCCAGGATAGACAAACTTTTAGACAAAATGGCCCGAAGGCGGTGCCTCACTACAATAGATCTTTGCCAGGGGTACTTGCAAATTCCACTAGCAAAAGAAGCCATACCCAAATTGGTGTTTGTCACCCCATTTGCCTGTACCAGTTTTGAGTCATGCCCTTCAGGATAAAAAATGCTCCGGGATCTTTCCAGCGGATGGTAGATCGGCTATTGGACGGGTTCCAGGAGCATGCTTGCGCCTACCTGGATGATATAGCTATTTACAGCGACACTTGGTCAGAATACCTGACCCACCTAGGAGCAGTGTTAGACCGTATCAGGGAAGTAGGGTTGACCCTCAAACTTAGTAAGTGTCACATAGGGATGGCTAAAGCGCAGTACCTCAACCATCGAGCAGGTAGTGGTCAACAGAAACCAGAACCAGTCATGATAGCGGCTGTGGCCAAATGGCCGCCCCCCCCGTACGAAGACTCAGGTCCTAGCTTTCCTGGGAACAGCAGGGTATTATAACAAATTTGTGCCCAACCATAGTGCCCTGGCCAAGCCCCTTACTGATTTGACCCGTAAGAACTTCCCTAGGCATGTAGTCTGGGCCCTAGAGTGTGAACAGGCATTTCAGCAACTAAAAATTGCTCTCATCAAGGCCCCTGTACTGGCTGCTCCTGATGCCACCAAAAGCTTTCTTGTTCATATGTTTGGATTGGGGGCCGTATTGAGCCAAGTCGGAGCAGATGGCGGTGAACACCCGGTGGCTTACTTAAGTGCTCGGGTGACAGCAAGTTGTGGATCAGGTAGATAAATTATTGGGAGGGGCTAGAAATGAACTGGCAGTCTTGGTACATATTGTACCAATGACAATGTTAGTGGAAGATGGAGTGTCCTAAAAAAATATTTTAGAGAACTAGGGAATAAGCTTAAGGCACATTACCTCCAAGGTAGTATTTTCTGAGATACTACCTGTGCCACATGCTAGTCCAGGGAGACAGAAGGAGCTTAGGGAGGTTAATGTGTGGCTAAAAATGTGGTCCACTATGGAGGGGTTTGGATTTTTAGAGCACTGGGCTGACTTCTCACTTGGGTACAATCTCTTTTGCGATAAGGGATAGGATGGTAGAAAGGCTGGATGAGTTTTCAAACTAGTATGTGGGTGGGGGAATAGATGAATGTAATGGGGTAGAAAGTGTAGAGGGGATAAGGGATGAATTAACTACTCATGGGGGAGGATTAATATAGTCGGGAGGTATTCCTAAGTAACTCAAGTATAGAGACAGGCACTTCAAAACTACAAACTCAGAACATACGGTGTATGCTTGCAAATGCCAGAAGCTTGCCAGGAAAAATGGGCGACTAAGAATTATTAGCAATTAATGAAAAATACTGAAACATGTGTGATGTATCTCATGACTGGACTGTTATTCTGGATGGTTATAACCTATTTAGGAAAGACATGGACAATGATAAAAGAGGAGGAGGGATTTGTCTGTATTTTAATCCTGAATTTAAGCCTATAGTCAGAGAAGATATTTATCCCGGAACTAGCTGTAATGTTGAATGTTTGTGAGTAGAGTAAAATAGCGGAGCAGCAAATTCCAAAAGAATATTGGTTGGAGTATGCTATAAACCCCCAAATATAATTGAAAGCAAGGAAATGCAATTACAGATTGTTAGAGATTGGAAATGCAGCTAAGCATGGGCGATTTCTAATAATGGGACATTTTACCTACCCTGAAATAAACTGGATGAATGAGACCAGCAGTTCAACTAAGGGAGCAGATTCTTGATTACACTCAGGGATCATTATCTGGCCCAGGTTATACAAGAGCCTACTAGTAATGAAGCTATCTTGGATTTAGCCATCACAAATTATATTGATATGGTCCCAAACGTTGAAATGGGGCAACATTTGGGAAAAGTGATCACAACACAGTCTCATTTGAGATTGAATTAAAAAAAATAAACTATAAGGGGCCAACAAAAACTCTTAATTTTAAAAGGGCAAATTTTAACGGTCTAAGGGCAGCAATACCACGTGTAGACTGAAACAAAGAACTGATGGGTAAAAATACTGACCATAAATGGACAACATTAAAATCCTTACTAAATATACATACTTATCACCATATGCCATGTGGGAATAAATGTAAAAGTAGTAAATCACTTCCAATGTGGCTTAACAATGATTTATAGATCAAGATATCGGGCAAAAAAACAGGCATTTAAATTATACAAACAAGAGGGGACAGAGCCTGCCTTATATAAGTACAAGGAAATCAACAAGGCTTACAAAAGAGCAATTAGACTGGCTAAAAGAGAAAATGAAAAATTAGTTGCAAAAGAGAGTAAGACTAATGGTAAGAAGGTCAGGAAGGATGCTATAGGAATATTACACTGTGAAACAGGCGATCTGATAATTAGTGACCAGGTAAGGGCAGATGAGCTAAATAGGTTCTTTTCTTCGGTATACACAAGGGAGGTACCAGTGGTCGGACTCATTGCAAAATAATGGGGTCACAGTACCTTCACCAAATAATTGGTTAACGCATGAAGAAATCCAAAAGAGGTTGGAAAAAATAAATGTTAATAGAGTCCCAGATCCTGATGGAATACAACCAAGGGTACTGAGGGAACTGGGTTCTGTAATAGCCAAACCATTATATTTATTGTTTCAATATTCACTCAACATAGAGTATCTGCCAGATGACTGGAGAAAAGCAGAGGTGATACCTATATTTAAGAAGGGAAGCAAGATCAAATCCGGGGAACTATAGATCTGTAAGCCTCACTTCCTTAGTGGGAAAGCTTTTAGAAGGGTTAATAAGGGAAAATATACAAAAATATGTCTATTTGAACAGGATTATAAGTAGGAGTCAACATAGATTTATGAGGGACAGGTCATGTCAAACAAATCTAAATTGTTTATATGAGGAGCTCAGTAGGAACCTGGATCAAGGCAAATCTGTGGATGTAGCCTTTTTGGATTTTGCAAAGGCTTTTGATACAGTGCCACATGGAAGACTATTGTGCAAACCATGGGATACAGGAATTGCAGTAAATATATGCACATGGATTGAGAGCTGGCTCAAAGACAGGAAGTAAAGGGTTGTGGTAAATGGAACATGTTAATACATAACAGGAATGCTTTTTTCCCAAGGTATTTTCTACCCAAAAAATGGACAAGTGTATATACAGGTTGGGATTAAATAGTTACAAAAGTAGAAATTGTATTAATTGAGGGTAACAATGGTGAATTTTAAAAAACTGGGTTAAAAAATCCTGGATTTTGAAAAAATAGTATAAAAATAGGCAAATATTGTGAGGACAAAAAAAAACCACCTGATGGCACTTTTTATCTCTTAATAGAGGGGTAGATGTTCCTTCACACAACAGTACTTATGTGTGACTACTAGTATAAAGCTTATTAAGCTCAATAAATTCTGTCCTTGTTGATAAGAATTAGTGTTTAATGAATTGATTTTAAATGTTTGATTTTTTAATGCTGAATGTCAAATAAAAGTTTGCATGGGAAGAAGACCAACTATAGGGTTACTGAATCTTAAATACAAAATATGGAGAATCTCAAATGGTCTGGAATTGTATACATATCATAAAAGAGTCCTAACTTTAAGGACAAATTGAGAATAAACTCCTTATACTCACTTATTGTCTTTAGCAGAATAGAGACCCCAAGTTTGGGCTTTTAAAGTAAATGGGTATAGGAGAGATGTTAATCAATCTTAACATAGAAATTCTCTGCACTGTACCTTTAAAAAGCTAAGGGATAAATAATATCCAGGCAAATATATGTCTCTTTCAAAGCTATCTATTTGAAATAAAGTCTCCTTATGCAAAAATATGTAGCATTTAGAAACAAACAGTTGGATAAATATCCAGGTAACTATATGCCTCTTTTAAAGCTGTCTATTTAAAGTAGAGCCTTCTCATGCAAACAACACAGTATTCAAACATTTGGAAACGGACAGGGAGGGTAAGCACACATCCTCAGTAATCAAACACACAGTACTGTTGAAAAGTAAGACGCCAGCGTGCCCTTAGTGTCAAAAGCTGACGCGTTTCGACGTCATGGGACGTCTTTGTCAAGGTAAAACTACATAGGCCGTCAGGCCCTCTTATAAACATTGCCGTAACTACAGCAACCAATTAGTACAATCCGGACATGCGCAGTAGAGTCGGAAAGCGCAGATCACGCTGAGCTTATGTAAAGTAAAAGCATATTACCAGTTAGATTCATATGGATTCTTGCAAATATGAACTGAAATGGAAAAGACAATTCCAAATACTAAATAGGCTCAAATCATAGTGGGAATACAATTATTCCTAACTTCCTTTTGGAGTATATGGAATAGGTAGTATTACTTGATGTCATTCTATATTATTACATTTTAAGAAACCAGGTACCTATTAAAAAGGTGACTTATTAATGGAACATGGAAGATCAGGTAGTGTGATGGTAAAATTCGCTAAATGATCTATTCTATAATTCCAACATTATTTGAATTATACTAAAGTAAAGAAAATAATACATTTAAAGTGAAACTAAAGTATATTGTTGCTTCAAAGATATTAGCTCATACACTGAAATCAAAAACATTGTGACCTATACCATTCATATTTTTCCCCATAAGTCACTAAGAGAAATTGAGGGTGAAGTTGTGTAATGACCTTCTATTCCCCCTTTATTCCAAAAATAGAACAGAAGAACTGCAAGTGTTTATAACAAATTCCTTCACTAAATATAAGAGGAATTCTAATATGTTGAGTGAATATGTGCCATCCCTATAAATTAAAAAAGGAATGATACTTTTCATATATAGATTATTGAGCTTATCCTTTGTTAATTGGTTAATTTGATAATAAGTTTTTAAATATTAATCTAGGTGAATGTTTATCTTAAGAGTGAAATCTAAAAGTCTTCAAAAAAGGTGTGATGTGTGATCCTACGCAATTAATGTTGAATATTGGAATAATAGTCACTGCTTTTTAACATTTCATGTTACATATTTAAGTGAAGGGTGAAAAAGTAAATCCTTCATTAAGGCCCTTAGGGGATAAAGCTTTTAATTTATAAATCCATTTGGCTTCATGTTGAAGAAGTTTTCTATCTAGGTCCCCCTTTCTAGGGCCTGAATGAACTTTTTCAAGGACTGTAAAGGTTAAAACCTCACTGTTTCCACCATGAAAGAGTTTTACGTGGCGTGCTAATGGTGTATCTACATCTTTCTTAATTGTATAGATGTGTTCACCAATACGTCTACGTAGTTGACACCGAGTCTTACCTACGTAGATTTTTTTGCAAAAGCACGTGGCCACGTAAATCACACTAGTGGAACAGCAGTTTGAGAAATCCTTTAGTATATATTTTTCTCCACTAAATGCGTGTTCGTAACTTTTTGTAGGTTTAATATATCTGCAAAACTTGCAGTTCCCACATATAAAATAGCCCAATGGTGGATTTAACCATGTATTGTTGGTTCTTTGTTTTTTAAAGAAGCTATGTACTAGCATATCTTTTAAGTTTTTTCCCCTTCGGTATGTGATTGACACTTTTTTTGGGAGTATCTCTTTTAAATCCTTGTCGCTTCTTAGTAGGTGCCAATGTTTAAATATAATGTTCTTAATTGCAGTAGATTCACACCCAAATGTCATAATACATCTCGGATGTATGCTGTCTAATGGCTGAGTTTTCTTTGTGCAGGGTTTATTTAACAACTCTGTTCTATTACAGCCCAACGCATACTGGAATGCTTTTTTTAGGCATTTGTCTCACAGAATCTCTGCCTTAATTTGTCTGCTTTAATTTTGAACTCGGCATCTGAGCTACAATTTCTCCTAACCCTCAGATATTGCTCCTTTGGGATGCCTCTCTTTAGGGGCTCAAAATGTTGGCTATCCCACATCAGAAGCATGTTAGTAGCTGTCTCCTTTCTAAAGGTGGTGGTTGAAATAATTCCCTGATTATCTTTTTTAATAAGCAAATCTAGAAAAGAGATTTCTGTCATATGAATTTCATAAGTGAACCTAAGACCTATTCCGTTTCTATTCAATGATTCCATAAGGGTCTCAAACTCCACTTTTGTGCCATCCCAGACAACTAAAATGTCGTCTATATAGCGACGCCAGATCATGGCATGTTCAATAAGATGTTCAATAGTTTGTTCTGAGAAAATTTTCTCTTCCCACCAGCCTTAAAAAATATTTGCATAACTGGGGGCACAGGGGGTCCCCATTGCTATTCCTTTTTTCTAATGGAACCACTTTCCATTGAATAAAAAGAAGTTGTGTTTCAGGACGTATTCTAAGAGTTGCACGATGAAGTCATTGAATTTTCTCAGATTAGTGCTCTTGGCACTTAGAAAATGTTTAACTGCCTCAATACCATAATCATGAGGTATGCTGCTATAAAGTACTTAAACATCAATTGTTGCTAGCCAGGTATCACTTGGTACTGTTAAGTTTTCTAGTTGTTTCAAGATATCATTAGTGTCTTTTACATACGAAGGTAAATTTTGTACCAGATCACGAAGATAATGATCCACAAAAATACTGGCATTGGATGAGAGATTTCCTGTGCCTGATACTATAGGCCTACCTGGAATGGGTACTGTTTGCTAATGTACCTTTGGTAAGGCATAGAAAGTTGAAATACAGGGAAATTGTGGTAGGAAGTGTTTGTTCATCAATGATCTTATCTGCTTTTGCTTTTTCCAATATAGACTTTAATACTAGTCTATATTCAAAATTTTGATTTTTTTGTTAATACCTTGTGGATTTCTCATTCAGAACTCTATTGCACATCTTTTTATATTCCTCATTGCTCAGTATCACAAGATTACCCCCTTTATCTGCATGTTTTATTTGGATATCTTTGCATGATTTCAGTTCAATATGAGCTTGATATTCTTTTTTTGTTAAATTGAAAACTCTTTCTAGTTTTGTAAAATCTTAACTTTCTATATCATTTGTTACCCGTTGTAAGAACACCCAAATGTTGGAGTATTCTTTCAAAAATGGAGTGAAGCAGCTTTTTTTTCTTCCATATTTTAATTTTTGCATCTGTTTTATCCAAATCAGTGGAAATATTTTCTTCTAGAAGGGACATTAGAAGTTAAAAAGTTTCAATATCTTCTTTACTTATTCCCAATTTCATATGCTCTTTTTCTTGTTTATTTTTGAAGAATTTTTGTAGGGCCAATTTCTGTGCAAAGTTTTTAAAAAGTTCTGAAATAGGTCTTAGGTTCACTTATGAAATTCATATGACAGAAATCTCTTTTCTAGATTTGCTTATCAAAAAAAAAAATCAGGGAATTATTTCAACCACCACCTTTAGAAAGGAGACAGCTACTAACATGCTTCTGATGTGGGATAGCCAACATTTTGAGCCCCTAAAGAGAGGCATCCCAAAGGGGCAATATCTGAGGGTTAGGAGAAATTGTAGCTCAGATGCCGAGTTAAAAATTGAAGCAGACAAATTAAGGCAGAGATTCCGTGAGAGGGGTTACTCCAACAAATGCCTAAAAAAAGCATTCCAGTATGCATTGGGCTGTACTAGAACAGAGTTGTTAAATAAACCCTGCACGAAGAAAACTCAGCCATTAGACAGCATACATCCGAGATGTATTATGACATTTGGGTATGAATCTACTGCAATTAAGAACAGTATATCCAAACATTGGCAAATACTAAGAAGCGACGAGGATTTGGAAGCGCTACTCCCCAAAAAAGTGTCAATCACATACCGAAGGGGAAAAAACTTAAAAGATATGCTCGTACATAGCTTCTTTAAAGAACAAAGAACCAACAATACATGGTTAAATCCCCCATTGGGCTGTTTTAGATGTGGGAACTGCAAGTTTTGCAGATATATTAAACCTACAAAAAGTTACGAACGCCCATCTAGTGGAGAAAAATATATACTAAAGGATTTCTCAAACTGCTGTTCCACTAGTGTGATTTACGTGGCCACGTGCCCTTGCAAAAAAATCTGCGTAGGTAAGACTCTGTGTCAACTCCGTAGACGTATTGGTGAACACATCTATACAATTAAGAAAGATTTAGATACACCATTAGCACGCCACGTAAAACTCTTTCATGGTGGAAACAGTGAGGTTTTAACCTTTACAGTCCTTGAAAAAGTTAATTCAGGCCCTAGACAGGGGGACCTAGATAGAAAACTTCTTCAACATGAAGCCAAATGGATTTATAAATTAAAAGCTTTATCCCCTAAGGGCCTAAATGAAGGATTTACTTTTTCACCCTTTATTTAAATATGTAACATGAAATGTTAAAAAGCAGTGACTATTATTCCAATATTCAACATTAATTGAGTAGGATCACAGATCACACCTTTTTTGAAGACTTTTAGATTTCACTCTTAAGATAAACATTCACCTAGATTATTATTTAAAAACGTATTACCAAATTACCAATTAACAAAGGATAAACTCAATAATCTATATATGAAAAGTATCATTCCTTTTTTAATTTATAGGGATGGCACACATTCACTCAACATATTAGAATTCCTCTTATATTTAGTGAAGGAATTTGTTATAAACACTTGCAGTTCTTCTGTTCTATTTTTGGAATAAAGGGGGAATAGAAGGTCATTACACAACTTCACCCTCAATTTCACTTAGTGACTTATGGGAAAAAATATGAATGGTATAGGTCACAATGTTTTTGATTTCAGTGTATGAGCTAATATCTTTGAAGCAACAATATACTTTAGTTTCACTTTAAATGTATTCTTTTCTTTACTTTAGTATAATTCAAATAATGTTGGAATTATAGAATAGATCATTTAGCGAATTTTACCATCACACTACCTGATCTTCCATGTTCCATTAATAAGTCAACTTTTTAATAGGTACCTGGTTTCTTAAAATGTAATAATATAGAATAACATCATGATGTAGAGTTACTTTCAAGTAATACTACCTATTCCATATACTCCAAAAGGAAGTTAGGAATAATTGTATTCCCACTATGATTTGAGCCTATTTAGTATTTGGAATTGTCTGTTCCATTTCAGTTCATATTTGCAAGAATCCATATGAATCTAACTGGTAATATGCTTTTACTTTACATAAGCTCAGCGTGATCGGCGCTTTCCGACTCTACTACGCATGTCCGGATTGTACTAATTGGTTGCCGTAGTTACGGCAAGGTTTATAAGAGGGCCTGACGGCCTATGTAGTTTTACCTTGACAAAGACGTCTCATGATGTCGAAACACGTTGGCTTTTGATGACGTAGCACGCCCTGATACTAAGGACACGCTGGCGTCTTACTTTTCAACAGTACTGTGTGTTTGATTATTGAGGATGTGTGCTTACCCTTCCTGTCCGTTTCCAAATGTTTGAATGCTGTGTTGTTTGCATGAGATGGCTCTACTTTAAATAGACAGCTTTAAAAGAGGCATATAGTTACCTGGATATTTATACCCTTGTTTGTTTCTAAATGCTACGTCTTTTTGCATAAGGAGACTTTATTTCAAATAAATAGCTTTGAAAGAGACATATATTTTCCTGGATATTATTTATCCCTTAGCTTTATAAAAGGTACAGTGCAGAGAATTTCGATGTTAAGATTGATTAACATCTCTCCTATACCCATTTACTTTAAAAGCCCAAACTTGGGGTCTCTATTCTGCTAAAGACAATAAGTGAGTATAAGGAGTTTATTCTCAATTTGTCCTTAAAGTTAGGACTCTTTTATGATATGTATACAACTCCAGAGCATTTGAGATTCTCCATATTTTGTATTTAAGATTCAGTAACCCTATAGTTAATAGGTCTTCTTTCCATGCAAACTTTTATTTGACATTCAGCATTAAAAAATCAAACATTTAAAATCAATTCATTAAACACTAAGGCCCTCATTCAATTGGAATGTTGCAAATTGAATAGGGGTGTAAATAAGCACATCACATATATTTTTTAAAGAAGTTTTTAGTTATTAAGCATCTATACAAAAGCACGGTTTTCACTAACTAAAAATGTTTTTAAAAAATATATATTATGTGCTTATTTAGAGCCGTATTCAATTGGCAAAATCGCAATTGAATGAGGGCCTAATTCTTATCAACAAGGACAGAATTTATTGAGCTTAATAAGCTTTATACTAGTAGTCACACATAAGTACTGTTGTGTGAAGGAACATCTACCCCTCTATTAAGAAATAAAAAGTGCCATCAGGTGGTTTTTTGTCCTCACAATATTTGACTATTTTTATCCTATTTTTTCAAAATCCAGAATTTTTTAACCCAGTTTTTTTAAAATTCGCCATTGTTACCCTCAATTAATAAAATTTCTACTTTTGTAACTATTTAATCCCAACCTGTAGATACACTTGTAAATGGAACATGCTCAGATTGGACTAATGTGGTAAGTGGGGTTCCTCAGGGTACAGTATTATGTCCTCTCCTTTTTAACATATTTAATAATGACTTAGAAGTGGGACTGGAAATTGTTGTCTCCATAATGATGTACTTTCCCTCCAAACCGATTTACATAAAATAGAGGAATGGGTATATAAATGGATGAGATTTAATACGAATAAATGCAAAGCTATGCATCTGGGAAGGAAAATTACCATGCAATGTATAGTCTTAATGGAGCAAATATAGGGGTATCTGATATTTAAAGGGATTTGGGAGCACTTGTGAACAATCACCTAGGTAACAGTTCTCAATGCCAAGCAGCAGCTGCAAAGGCAAATAAAATATTAGCATTTATTAAGAAGGGTATAGAAGCAAGGGAAGCAAATATAATTCTGCCACTTTACAAATCCCTAGTATGCCATTATTTGGAATATGGAGTACAATTTTGGGCTCCACTTCATAAAAAGGACATTTTAGAGCTGAAAAGGGTACAGAGAAGGGCTACAAAACTAATAAGGGGAATGGAGGGGCTAAGATATGAAAAAGACTAACCAAATGAAGCTTATGTTCTCTAGAAAAAAGGCGTCTAAGAGGAGATATGATTACCTTATATAAATACATCCAGGGTCAGTATAAAGATTTGTCAAGTGAGCTTTTTGTGCCAAGAGGTTTTCAACTGACAAGAAGACATCCTTTGAGGTTAGAAGTAAAAAGATTCCACCTTAAAGAAAAAAAAAGGGTTCTTCACAGTAAGGGTGGTTAATCTGTGGAATTCTCTCCCAAAGGAGGTGGTGACAGCTGACAAGATTGATAACTTTAAAAGGAGACTGGATTTATTTATATTTAAAAAGGGCATTCAGGGTTATCCTGGATAATTAGAGAGAGAGTATTGCTCCTGGGTGGAGGCAGATCTCCAGTATCTGGGGTCAGGAAGGAATTTTTTTTTTTTCCCCTTTGAGACGATTGGCTAAGTTTCACTTGTTTTTTTTTTCTGTTTGCCTTCCTCTGAATCAATTAATTAACAATTAATTAACAACTAATTAACTAACAACTAATCCACATATTGCAGATCAGTAGATCTCAAAAGATTGAACTTGATGGACTGAAAGCCTTTTTTTAACCTCAATTACTATGTAACCATGTAAAAACAGAGGTGCTCAATCAGATAACAAACTACTCTTAATAGGTTAGTTCTAT